>JACCGJ010007348.1:0-14114 GCA_013407085.1 Atriophallophorus winterbourni
TAATTCTTTTGTGTCAACGTAGAGAAGTTTGACTGAGAATTAAAAGTAGAAGGAACATTGGAAACGAATGCTCGGTGTTTATGTACGAATATTCATGTCATACCATTTTTGCAAAGCATATGTAGAACATTCCAGTTTAACGTCACTGACATTGGAGGGACAGCGCGTGAAAAATTCAAACTAGGCGGAGCTGTGATAAACCTCAAATGATACCTTTACTGATCTCTAGGGGTTAGATTGCTGGGTTCTATATGCCTCAAAATCTATCATTCGGTTGAATGCGTTTCTATCTCGTGAGACACACCGAGAAGGGTTTCATGGAATTAGCTCTAATAAATAAAAAACTGTTGAGTAGTTTATATATTTTGAAGATGGTGAGTATTTCGCGTTTGGAGTTTACATCCGATGTTGATATCTATTGATGGAAACCAACGAGATCAGTATTTGCGTAACATACGTCATTGATTTACTTAATTACAGTAGATTATAATTAAAAAGACTATAGGCTTGTAATATACAAAAAATAAATAATAGTATTTTATATTTTCATATAATTTACTTCGTATTATGCAGAATATTATATAATATTACATATTGTTATACCAAATTTTATGATTTATTGCAATGGGTTTCATTATATATTAATTTTGATTGTATTTGAAATTTATATATATGTTAAATATTATATCATATATAAAATTTTACTAGGTTCTATGAACACCACATTTAGTTGTAAATTATCCTATTACATGATCACACATACTGCAAATATATACATCCAATGCAATAAGCTAAATCATAATATTACGATGTTCCATCCTATTTCCACACACTTTATTAGATTACATGATTTAATGAAATAGCTTGGTCAATTTTAGTAGTAAATTATGGTCTCTCACACTACACAAAACTGTAGCAAAAGAGATATGAATGCGCGTTACTTTGACCCCAATAGTTTGAAAAAACGTGTTCTTGACCATGTCGTTTGACGGAACGGTGAAAAACATAATCTTCAAGTGGGGAAGAGAAGTTGCTGCGCTCGACTGCCGACCGAGAACGTGAAATGCCGCCGGCCGACCGACGAGTGAGTAAACACCACCGAAGAAATCTTTCCTCTTAAATCGGACTGTTTGGTCATTTGAGACCCGATGGAGCATGAACCAGTCGTGCGCCTGTGATGTACATCCATGGTCGACATCGCCCGATAGAGGCTTACAGTATAGTACATTATAAAATTTCATTGTATTTGATACAACAGTATGGTTCGATAGATTATAGTATTAGCTACTACATAGAAAAATACAATTAGCAAGATATTGTTTAACACAAGATTCTTACCTTTATTTTGATCATCAGCGACCGAACTTCTATCGTGAAATATCAAAAAAGCGAGTGTAATTTGTCAAGGTCGTTCAATCTAGGCACGTCAAAACTCGCACTGATTTGGAAGTTTTGATCGTTTTTAATCAATTGAACATAACTCGCCGATTTGAATTAATATAGCAGCTTGGCTTCAGTAGCTTGGCTTCACTTTCGTTCATCTAGTTGGTTAATTGTACATATATATACAAATGAGCTGTAAATAAAACGATGCACTCTGTCAGTCGTCTTCCACCACTTTCGTGAGTGTTGGGTCAGCCGGAACTCTATCCAAGAAACACAACAGACTTGGCGACGGGAAAATGGCTATCAGCTTTGAGCAAATGCAAGCATTATTTCAGGAACAGCAAGCGCAATTCGACAAATCACAGAAGCAGCTCATTGAACTTTTTTCTCAGAAGCTGAATATCAAAGAAGAACACAAAGAACAGACACAGCAGCAATCAATTGACTCAATCGCAGCATCCATCACAGAGTTCCATTTTGATGCAGAATCGGGAACAACATTCAATGCTTGGTTTCAGAAATACGAAGACATTTTTCGAGTTGAACTAGCAGGTCAAGGTGATGCATGGCTTGTTCGCCTATTGTTGAGAAAACTTGGTCCTGTTGAGCACGAACGTTACACTAACTACATTCTTCCAAAATGTGCTCGAGAGTTCAGCTTTGACGAAACCATTGCAACACTCACGACAATCTTTGGAGAACAATCATCCTTATTCAGCATTCGTTACAACTGTCTCAAACTGATGAAAAAGGAAACAGACGACTACACTACGCATGCTGCTATCATCAATCGAGAGTGTGAAAGATTCAAGCTGGTTCGATGACACCAAATCAGTTCAAATGCTTGATGTTCGTTTGCAGTCTTCAATCGCCAGCAGACGCAGACGTTAGAACAAGAATTCTGAGCAGACTGGAGAACGAGCCGGAAATGACCCTTCAAGACATTGCAGCCGAATGTCACAGAATGGTGAACCTCAAGCATGATACCAAGTTGATTGAAAGCGCCGGACAGAAAATAGATCCTCAAGTGTACAAGAACACAGCAGCACACAGTAGTTCACAAATTCCTCCCAAAAAGTCATTGCAACCCAAAAGTGCCTGTTGGAATTGCGGTCGATGGCACTATTTGAAAGATTGTCCGTTCAGAACCTATAAGTGCCGCAGGTGCAAGCGCATTGGTCACAAAGAGTCACATTGCAGAAAAAACTATTGGACCGGTGCAAACAGTCTTCATAATCCAAAATCGAATGGAAACCGGGGCAGAATCAATGCTGTCATTGCAACCTTTGAAGCAGATTTGGCAAGCAGACGGAAATATGTCGCAGTGAGAATTCAAGGCAAGACCGTTTCGTTGCAAATTGACACCGCCTCAGACGTCACATTGATTTCCCGCTCAACGTGGAAGAAGATTGGCTGCCCAACAGTCTATCCCACGGAAATGAATGTGCGAAATGCCTCTGGTGAACCACTGCAGGATTGACGGACAATTTACTTGTAAGATTGATTTCAATGGTGAGAAAGCAACTGGTTTAGTTTACTTGACGCCTCATGATAAACTCGATTTGCTTGGAATCGATTGGATCGAACGGTTAAATTTACTTAGTGTGCCTTTGAAAGATCTGTGTTCAACAAAAACTGCAACTGTGTGCCAGACAAATTCCTCATCAAGAACAAGTCGACAGTTGATACGCAAACATGGTTACGATATCCGGAACGAATCGCTTCAAGGTGACAATGATTCTACAAAGCATACAACTCTCAATTCAGTCTTTTCAAACGCTGCTAGGCTTCCAAGAACAATCAACGCTCGTAATGAACAACCACACAGGCAGCAAGGTAATCGTCGCGAAAACCGTTCTCAAACTATAAAGAAAGCAAATTTATTCGTGGCCGTTTCACAAGATCAAGCGACTATAAAGAGGAACCGGTTTGTGGTACAGGTGGTCCATGTGACTCTAAGGCGAATGCTCAACAGAAAAACGCAACTCGTGGTTCACGAAAGCAGTATAACGATTCCCATGCGTTGGCACCGCATGTTTCTCAAAATAAACCTATCAGCACTAGTATACAATGGTAAAGATTCGACAACCGTCTTGCTGAACAACATCGCACAGACGAGACACTAGAAAGAAGATACCCAACACGAAGAAGAACAATGGTTTAACCATTTCAAATCGATCCAAGAAACAAGGCGTACATAGAACGAAGGTGAACGTCCTTTTTTCGCAGGGGGAGTTGTAAAGGTCGTTCAAACTCGCACTGATTTGGAAGTATTGATCGTTTTTATTCAATTGAACATAACTTGCCGACTTGAATCAATATAACAGCTTGGATTCAGTAGCTTGGCTTCACTTTCGTTCATCTAGTTGGTTAATTGTACATATATATACAAATGAGCTGTAAATAAAACGATGCATTCTGTCAGTCGTCTTCTACCAATTTCGTGAGTGTTGGGTCAGCCGGAACTCGCTCCAAAAACACAACATAATTATGCAAATTGGTATACGCATTGTTTCCGTTAGCGGCACCGAAATTCGGTAACTTTCACTGATACGTTCAAACCTTCAAGGAACCTTACCAGACTTCATCAATGAATATTAGTCAAGCTGTGATTGGTTGCGAGTATATACTGAGCAGGTGCAATTAATATGTGGATTGATTTTGCTTGCATCGATTTTTGTAGCATAAACGTTTCTCAAGTATATTTGAGAGATGCATATTGTTGTATGTTTGAAGAGTGCTAAAATGGGTAAATGTACATGCCATCTGGTAGAGCGTAATTCCTTGAAATTTACCGTTGATTTTTCTTTAACACTAGAATAATTGTTTGAACAGAATGTTGTCTGTCAAGCCCCTACATGTCTCACACATAATTAGAGTATTGATGCCATTTGTATACGTTTTTATCCTTATTGCTAAAAATGAGTTTAAACGAATAATGTGATTTTCCTGTATTATTTTTCATCCCTGTCTACCTTGACGAAATGTGTAGTTTACCAAGCACTTCTGTGCTAATCTTACTTATCTGCGTGTGCAAACACGTATTCTCACTAACATTATAGCATTTAAAATTTATTTCTCAGATCTTTCTAGGTTCGGGAAACCTAAACGAATATTAGCCTACGTTTGACCCCATGAATGCGGAGATTTGCCTCGATCCGGCTTGTTCAATTTGATTAATACATCCATTCTCTTCATATTACAAATTATGTAATCGCATTCTACTAAATATATTTTAATTGTGTCCATTTACATCAAAATGAGTCTGCTGCGATCTCACTAATATATTAAACATACAACAACCGCCGAAGTTATAAATAGTTCAGAATAATGTCTTTTATACTTCGCCTTCTTTATTTATTCCTCTTATTTTCTATGCATGGATTTGGGTAAACGTATCTGTTCTGAGAGAGGAGCTTCGTCATACCAAGTGTGTCAGTACGTAAAGAGACCAGATTAAAATCGAATTTATTTTTCCAAACCTAAGCTGGCTGTGAACTGCACAGATCATAGTGGGCGCTGATCTCTTTTAAGACAGACAAGTGAAAATAAGATTAATTGATGCACCTCTGCATGTTATATAATGCCCTATTGCCTTGGTTCTTTCCAGGTGCGATCAGCATCAACTGACCAATTATCCAGCTTGCGTAATCCGTGATAATATTAAAGTTTTAACGCTGCAAATTTGGACGCCAGATTGTACCGGATTCCTACCATTATATTATTTTAAACGACTCATGCTGGAGTATAAGTTGCACAACTGCACTTCATTTATGATTATGACTGTCAGAGGTTGTTGAATATTACGGTAGAAATTACTTTTTGCCAAACCAACCACATAGAATTCGAATTAGTTTCGATCATAGAATCTTCCGCTTTACTTGGGATCCACATGAGTGAAAGGATATGAATTTTGAACTAAACATTTTTCAATCGTTTCCGCACCATGCTACTAGAACTCAAGGTGATTTACTCTGTCACTTTCTCCTAGACGTGCGTTCTTCGTGTTATTGCCGGCAAACAAGTTTTAGAATTTCCTCTACTCGTCATATGCTATTTTTACACATTTTCATTCACACCGTAATCATGTGGTTTTGTAAAATTATTAACATTGTAACCATAGTTACAATTCCAACAAAGTTTTTAAATCCCTAATTACATTCCCTCAGATGGACCGCCTACGTGGACTTGCTGCTCCCACCGCCCAAAGCAAACCAGGAACCAATCACTCGAATTCACTCTTACCACCGATTTTCAGAAGAAATTACGCTGAGTCACACAGAACAAAGCTTGTAGACCAGGAGCTGGACTTGGTTGTCAGAGGCCATATGAGTAGCGCGCCGTTAGAGAATTTCAGGAAATGTAAACATTTTCGCAAAACCACTTCTTCTATGAACAACCATGAAATCAACGCATTTGTATCATCCGTTTAAAATGGGATGGTAAACGCTGGTAGTTCAAATAGTGACAAGAAACTCATTATTATACTAGAGCATTTCTTGTACGTACGCTTGTAGATTTGACTTATATTCCGAGCATTGTCATACTTCGAACTTCATACACGTCATCACTATTGATTGGAACATTCGACATCGACCCACTATGTGGGTTGGTCAACCCATATTTTTCCATGTCGAGTGTGAATTTGTCAAGTAACAGAAAAAGGACGTTATGCGCATATGAATCGTGAGAATCGCAAAGAGAAGCAAAATTCTGTCAGTGTACCGTAAATCACTTATAGTGTATTTTTGTGCAATTCGATGCGTAAGAAGCCACATGTTGTGTTCTGTTTGTGCATAATCAATGACAGTCGGAGAAAACACTGTTCCAGCGATATTTTGAATGAAAACACGGTAGTGTCCGAGCTCAATCTTTACAATGATCAAATTTTGATGACAAAACCAATCAGTGCACCGATAAAAAGTTGCTTACATTGTGTTATCGTCTTCTAGCTGACCGGTTCGCTCTTGAATTTATTTACCGCTAAAATCAACAACACACAATCAAATCATTGAACAATAATTGCAGTTAATCGTGCATCACATATTCAACACGAATCCGCTTGATAACAAAGGAAGGAAATCAGGATATTCAATAAAAGTTTTAACTAATATTGATTAGAATTTATTTTTGGGGTGAACTATTTTTCTTGCGTGTTGTACGTCTATATTATTAGTATATGGCGAAAGAGAAACGTCGTTGCTCTACGGGTGGACGATACTGTGATGATTCTCTCAAATGAGTGATATTTTAATTGGTTTTCATTTGTCAACTTTTATTTATCATTGGTATTATGTTCCTCATTTTTATGCATTTTCACAGCATGCACAACGGATTCGTGCTGTTTGCACACATCAGTGGGGTACACGCACAACTCTTAATTACAATTATTCCACTGTTTTGACATGTGGATCTTGATTATACTGTACCTACATGATCGTGCCTTGTGTGTGTGATGGAAATGCATGCAAATGAGTATGTTTGTTCAATATTATGGGTTGAACTCAATCTACCTGCGTTTTCGCTCATGTGATCGACCTGGTGTTCGCACTAACCCTATTCAACAGCTGCACACAATCGCAAATCTGGTTTATCAATAAGATATTTTTTATGGATTGTTCAATGACTATAAATGTTTGACAATCTTAAACTCGTGTAAAGTTTGCATCCCCATTCCGGAGTAACACAGCACTTGGAGTAAATTTGACAATTTTGAATGGATTATAAAACAACAGTCGAATATGAAGAACTGTTGTCTGCCTGATTACGAAAGACGTTTTCTATTCTAACTGCTATTTTAATGAACAAATTTGGCTTGCATAAATGATTATAAACAAGTAAGTATTCCGAGATTTAACTGGACGAGATGCATGACTGGTCCATGCTTCGAAATTTCCAATTTTATTTGCTGAAAAACTGGTGTAAACTTGTGAAGAGGTATTTTTCAATTCGCACTTGTGATCAATAACAGCCATTACGTTTTGCATGGCCAACAGTGTCATTTCATACACCGAGTATGTGTGTAAAAGTACAAACAAATTTGTTCGGAATCTCTCAAACCTGGAGTCACTAGGATTACTCGGAGTTAAGCTGCTATACAAACAAATAGATGCAGTCAAACAATCAGTGACGACAACTGTGAACTGCAAACTCTGAAGATTCAATGCATATATTCTATTGCAGTCGTTTATTGCTTGCTTTTTATCTACCGATTGATTTCAATCATCCAACGTTATCATTAAATTAGATAAACAGGAATACTTCCGTCTAAATCCGTGCTGTTTCATCGAAAGCAACTGATTATTTCTCTAATCTTTCTTCAGGTCGTCAACAATGAGGCGCTAAATTTATTTTCAAATCACAGTTAACAGATTAACCGGTCGTTGATTAGAAACAGCGGTGCGATTTCCGGCTTTATAAATGAGATAAAATATTCCGTGTTTTGATTTGTTGTAAACACCTTATTTGCCAGCGTTTGTTTGAAAAGATATATGAGTGGTGTGTATAACAAATTCTCACATTGCTTTAATATTAGCGGGGTTATTCCGTCGGGCCCAGATGACGTTCTTGTTCTAAGACTAAATAAGGCTTGAAGGGCGCGTTTCGAAGTGATATTTATTTTACTCATGGCAATCGTGGTTGAACATGTTTGATTTCGAGTTTTTATTGTATATTCTCTTGGGTTGAATACCGATGAATAGAACGTGGCACAAGCTTCAGCAGTTTCTGCTGCAGTTATTATCGGTCAAGCTGAAGTGTTCACGAACGCAAATTCGTGAGGACGCAACTCCAGGTTTCATCTTAGGTTTATCGTTAACCAAACGATAAGGTATTTCTTGGGTTTAGCTAAATCATGCGTGATATCACTTCTTGGAAATACAAATTGTCTTGGATGAAAAATGTGTTTAATTTGTTCTGTCGTAAACAGAAAGTTTCCCAGGTCTCTGATCAGGGGTTTTGCCGATGGTCTCTAAGCAATGTTTCGCTCTTTTACGTGTTCCGCTACTTAGTTTAAATTCGAGGATTTTTTTAGTTCCTGTGGACAAATTCGGTGATCACTTTGATTTAATTCTGGAGATTAGATATTAGCCATACCCAAAAACTAATGTTCGTCGCTTGATTCAGGTTGGAAGTAAATTGTGTTTGTATGAGCATCACTCAAAGGCGTAACGTCGAGCCGCCTAACTGTTTTACGGGCGTCATTTTTTATTAGAGCTTCAAACAGATTGTTATACTGGATGACGACGTGATCACCTAATCCCAGTGGACTTTCGCGAGCAACGTTATCAATTTCGTGTTCATTTCTTGTCAGAACGAGATACAATGGTTAAGGTACATCGGTTCCGATGTTTCGAATATTACATGTAATGTGGTTATAAAGAGGAAAATCGTCAAACAGCTCGCGAATGCGCTTTCGAGGGAGTGTTCTGGGTGAATGGTGCTGCTCTTCAGATTAGGTAAATTAAAGTCACCGATATTTAAAAATCCAAAAGTGAATCTGAAAGTAACCATGCAAATTTTGTCGAGTAGGGGCAGATTGTAAGGATCCCGTGCAGACGGTGGTCGATATACTAATCTCAAAACACGGTCTTATATATTAGCTAATTGGAATGAGCAACAGAGTGTATTTCGTAAGACCATGTTTGGATCTGTAATTCAACGGCACAAAAGTTTTGGCTATAATACGAATCTACTCTTCCTCATTCCGTTTCACGGTCATGGAGCATAAGTGACATTCCGGTTAGTCCTAGTTTACTATTAGTTTGGTGAGTCTGTAGCCACGTTTCCGTTGATGTCTTCTGAAGATATCACAAATACTGTATCCAGTTCACCGATTTTGTTTCCGAGACGTTTTGCGTTGACGTAGAAGCATTTCATAGTTGTTTTTATCAACTAGGATGGGGTATGTGGAAGGCTGCTAGCGGAGTACATAATATCCGCCGGCAAGCTTTATGCAACCCACAAACGTGCGAACGTGTCACTCGATGCACAGCCCAGACAAAGAAACAAATAGATTTAATCGTGAGAAGTGTTAACGCGACGAAGACACGGAATGGTTGTGAATTCAGCATCACTTATTAAGATCCGGTAATCGTTGATAATATTTCAGTTAAATGAACTTTTTGCGGGTTCCGCAAACACGTGTCATGTGACGAGAATTTAACTGATGATTGAGGCTTGTAAACGATGAGAAACACCCATCCGTTTGTTTTGTTTGTAGAAGCTGTAGACATTCGAATAAAGACGTCCACCATAACACTAAAGACTTGACTGTAGGGAAAGACCCTAATCAAATGAAGAGTAGACTGTCACATATCGAAAACCAGTTTGCCAAAATGAGAAATTCAATGGAGCTATTAATGAAACCAACAACGCAAGATCATCAACATTCAAATTCATTAAACACCACTAATGCCGCTAAATATTGCGAAATATTGCTACAACACACCAAATAGATGGATACAGCAGAGTAAAAACTAAAGCCATCCTTCTCAGGGGTTGTGTTTGTGAAACAATGTTTGAAACCGGTTGCGCTCAGCATTAATTGTACCAATGTACAGAGGCAACTGAAACACTATTATCGAATAGACAGCAACATGATTTAACCATTTGATCGGAACTGTGCACTAGGATGAGTTTAACAACATTCAATCCGGTTTCAATGACTCGCTTGACTCGTGTTACCCAAGCGCCGCACTAAATATACCGAGATTGCTCAATGTAGTGTTGCAAAGTGAAAAAGAACCACAAGATGTAATTTTATCTGCATACTTGTAACGAGACGGTGAAGCAAACATACGACGTATCTTTGTTGATATATCCTTGTTAGAACGAGCAAAATCGGCAGTAAAAAAGAACATTGGGAAAGTCAACGAACTCGACAGTCGTAGTCTTATAATCCTGAACGTACCAGAGGCGCTGCTGCTGATGGTCCAAATACAAAGTGCAACATCAAATACGATATACAACGATGGAAATTTATAAATGACGCTATTCAAACGAATTAGAAGACTGTTAATAAGAACTTTAGGATCCCGGTATCACCAAAATGCGAAGGTGAAGCTCTGCGTCCTCTCAATTTAACACTGCTGACAGACAGTATGGCTGATGTCGTTGTTAAAAATTCGATACAATTTGCCCGAGAGATTAACATTCTTCCTCCACGCCTGGAAACCACTAATAACAAGGATAGCACTTAAAGTCTGAATACTGAACAGTGTAAAATATGAATGGATACGACATGTAAACTCTGGAACACCTGTAAGAAAATAAGCATTTAGGAGTACGTTTTCCACGTCCTACACAGATTGCAGGGTTATGCTTAAGAAGCGAGGGTCAACTTTGTGCATTGTGGTGCACTATGAGAGTGGTATATCCGGATAGCTGACTACAAAAAGGTATGTTATATCCACGTACGTTAAGGGTAATAACTGTAAATCCTTATAATCGGGAGCTCAAAATAATGCCACCGCACGGCACGTATTATCAATTTTCACTCAGAAGCGGGGTTCTGCATTCCCTAAAGCTTATTAAAATTACAACAGGATGTTTCTATAATCATGTTGGTGTTTTCATATCTCTGTTGAATTCGGACGTCTTTGTGATAGTTCATGAATCTGTAAAAAGTATTTCTCCTTATTTGTTCATAAATCCAACAAGCGCACCTTGTTTACTATTCTTCCACTGTTTCAAGCGCATGCGGATCCTGATCTTACTGTACCTACCTGATGAGTGCAAACAGCACGAAACCGGTCGTGGGGTGTGAATGACGGAAAAGCCTGCAAAGGAATATTTTGTTTTCGGGTATGGGTTTAACCCCATTTAACATGTGTTTGACACATGCCTGTGAACAAAACAGGTTGGTCGTACCAGCCTTATCCAACAGTGGCATACAAGCGCTCCTTGTTTACCATTCTTCCACTGTTTCAAGCGCATGCGGATCCTGATCTTACTGTCCTACCTGATGAGTGCAACCAGCACGAAACCGGTCGTGGGGTGTGAATGACGGAAAAGCATGCAAATGAATATTTTGTTTCATGGTTATGGGTTTAACCCCATTTAACATGTGTTTGGACACATGCTTTGAACAGGTTGGTCGTACCAGCCTTATCCAACAGTGGCATACAAGCGCTCCTTGGTTACCATTCTTCCACTGTTTCAAGCGCATGCGGATCCTGATCTTACTGTCCCTACCTGATGAGTGCAAACAGCACGAAACCGGTCGTGGGGTGTGAATGACTGAAAAGCATGCAAATGAATATTTTGTTTCATGGTTATGGGTTTAACCCCATTTAACATGTGTTTGGACACATGCTTTGAACAGGTTGGTCGTACCAGCCTTATCCAACAGTGGCATACAAGCGCTCCTTGTTTACCATTCTTCCACTGTTTCAAGCGCATGCGGATCTGATCTTATGGTCCCTACCGGATGAGTGCATACCGCACGGAAACGGTACGTGGGGTGGTGTGAAATGACGGACAAGCCATGAACAGCACTATAGTTTGTTCATGGTTATGGGTTTTTAACCCCCATTTAACATGTGTTTCGACACATGCTTTGAACAGGTTCGTCGTACGAGCCTTATCCAACAGTGGCATACAAGCGCTTCTTGTTTACCATTCCTCCACTGTTTGAAGCGCATGCGGATCCTGATCTTACTGTCCCTACCTGATGTGTGCAAACAGCACGAAACCGGTCGTGGGGTGTGAATGACGGAAAAGCATACAAATGAATATTTTGTTTCATGGTTATGGGTTTTACCCCATTTAACATGTGTTTGGACACATGCTTTGAACAGGTTGGTCGTACCAGCCTTATCGAACAGTGGCATACAAGCGCTCCTTGTTTACCATTCTTCCACTGTTTCAAGCGCATGCGGATCCTGATCTTACTGTCCCTACCTGATGAGTGCAAACAGCACGAAACCGGTCGTGGGGGTGTGAATGACGGAAAAGCATGCAAATGTATATTTTGTTTCATGGTTATGGGTTTAACCCCATTTAACATGTGTTTGGACACATGCTTTGAACAGGTTGGTCGTACCAGCTTTATCCAACAGTGGCATACAAGCGATCCTTGTTTACCATTCTTCCACTGTTTCAAGCGCATGCGGATCCTGATCTTACTGTCCCTACCTGATGAGTGCAAACAGCACGAAACCGGTCGTGGGGTGTGAATGACGGAAAAGCATGCAAATGCATATTTTGTTTCATGGTTATGGGTTTAACCCCATTTAACATGTGTTTGGATACGTGCTTTGAACAGGTTGGTCGTACCAGCCTTATTCAACAGTGGCATACAAAGCGATCCGGTTCCCATCTTCCACTGTTTCAAGCGCATGCAGATCCTGATCTTACTGTCCCTACCTGATGAGTGCAAACAGCACGAAACCGGTCGTGGGTTGTGAATGAGGGAAAAGCATGCAAATGAATATTTTGTTTCATGGTTAGGGGTTTAACCCCATTTAACATGTGTTTGAACACATGCTTTGAACAGGTTGGTCGTACCAGCCTTATCCAACAGTGGCATACAAGCGCTCCTTGTTTACCATTCTTCCACTGTTTCAAGCGCATGCGGATCCTGGTCTTACTGTCCCTACCTGATGAGTGCAAACAGCACGAAACCGGTCGTGGGGTGTGAATGACGGAAAAGCAGCAAATGAATATTTTGTTTCATGGCTATGGGTTTAACCCCATTTAACATGTGTTTGGACAGGTGCTTTGAACAGGTTGGTCGTACCAGCCTTATCCAACAGTGGCATACAAGCTCTCCTTGTTTACCATTCTTCCACTGTTTCAAGCGCATGCGGATCCTGATCTTTCTGTCCCTACCTGATGAGTGCAAACAGCACGAAACCGGTCGTGGGGTGTGAATGACGGAAAGCATGCAAATGAATATTTTGTTTCACTGGTTATGTGTTTAAACCCCATTTAACATGTGTTTGGACACATGCTTTGAACAGTGTTGGTCGTACCACCTTTATCCAACAGTGGACATCCCAAGCGCTCCTTGTTTACATTCTTCCACTGTTTCAAGCGCATTGCGGATCCTGATCTTTACTGTCCCTATCCTGATGATGCAAAACAGCACGAAACCGGGTGGGGGGGAATGACTGAAAAGCATTGCAAATGAATATTTGTTTCATTGGTTATGGGTTTAACCCCTTTTTAATATGTGTTGGACACCAGGCTTTGAAAACAGGTTGGCCGTACCAGCCTTATCCAAACAGGGCCCTCAAGGCTCCGTGTTTACCATTCTTTCTCCACTGTTTCAGCCATGCGGATCCTGATCTTACTGTCCCTACCTGATGAGTGCAAACAGCACGAAACCGGTCGTGGGGTGTGAATGACGGAAAGCATGCAAATGAATATTTTGTTTCATGGTTATGGGTTTTACCCCATTTAACATGTGTTTGGACACATGCTTTGAACAGGTTGGTCGTACCAGCCTTATCCAACAGTGGCATACAAGCGCTCCGTGTTTACCATTCTTCCACTGTTTCAAGCGCATGCGGATCCTGATCTTACTGTCCCTACCTGATGAGTGCAAACAGCACGAAACCGTCGTGGGGTGTGAATGACGGAAAAGCATGCAAATGAATATTTTGTTTCATGGTTATGGGTTTAACCCCATTTAACATGTGTTTGGACACATGCTTTGAACAGGTTGGTCGTACCAGCCTTATCCAACAGTGGCATACAAGCGCTCCTTGTTTACCATTCTTCAC
>JACCGJ010007349.1:0-35459 GCA_013407085.1 Atriophallophorus winterbourni
TATATATAGTCCTTATACGAATATCCTGTGGTGTTGTACAGCTACGAGCTTTCTTATACCATGAATTCTTGAATCTTGAATCTTGCCTGAGGGATAGCGATAGGAAAATCTCAAATCAGCATTAATATAGTGATTTGGTATTCCCGAGCAAAAAAATTTCGAAACACTCTTTTCCAAAATGGCTCTTGGTGAAAAAACCCATCCTAGCTTCTCCGCCAAATGAATGATATACTTGAAAACGAAGAGTTTGAAGAGAGCATTTTCAAACAGTTGTGGTTTAAAAACATCCCAACTGACATTTGTCAAGCGCTTGCTGTTTAGATTACTTACGTATCATTTGAGGAACCAGCACAAGAGGCTGATAAAATGCTCGAAGCAAAGTTAGACTACCAAATTAAAGTAGACTCTGCATCGATCAATTCCCATTGCCCATTTTCTGAATCAAACAAACGAGTCCCTGAATAAACTCTTGTGGCGAACTCGCTTTTTTCGAAATCTACCAACCGACCACGCACAAAATCTAAATCTCGAGGATCGAAAATCCCTGAGCGCATATATTGATACCACAAAAGATATGAGGATAAAGCCTCAAAATGCATTTCCCCATGCTCATAAACCTTCAAAATCAAGGGTCGGACAATAACCGCATCTGCTGTGTTCAGTACACCAAAAGAAGT
This sequence comes from Atriophallophorus winterbourni, assembly GCA_013407085.1. Classification (NCBI taxonomy): domain Eukaryota; kingdom Metazoa; phylum Platyhelminthes; class Trematoda; order Plagiorchiida; family Microphallidae; genus Atriophallophorus; species Atriophallophorus winterbourni. The sequence continues at coordinate 678 of JACCGJ010007349.1, forward strand.
CGCCCGTTCTGCGTTACAGGCAAATCGAGTGGTTTACGTTTCTTAGTCGATACTGACGCTGAAATAAGCGCCATACCTCCATCATCCAGTTCCTCAAAACCGTCGTCCTGCACGCTTCAGACGATAAATGGCACTCGTATTAACGCTTCCGTCCAACTTCTTTTAACCATCATTTTATGAATAAGATGCAGATTCCCAGGGTGTTTATCATCGATGAGGTTAATTAGTCCATAATCGGTTTTGAATTTTGTCTCACTTCGGTCTAAATTTCGAAGTAAAATAGCTGGGTTTAGTGTATAAGACAACCTCTTTTCTGTTTTCAGGCATCACTACTGAAGCCAATCCATCTGGTATCAAGGCTTTCATTCCAGAAACTTCGACATTTGGTTCTATACTGCATGAATTCCCTTCCATCGTGCAACATATACGACCAACAGACAACGTGACTCACGGTGTAAAACATGACATCGTCACTAGCGGAACGCCCGTCTCTTTTAGACGTACGCGACTTCATCCTCCTAAATTTAAAATTGCAAAAGCCGAAATTAAGCATATGCTAGAACTTGGAATCAATCTCCTGCCCAGAAGCAAGTCATAGGACAGGTAGGTGTATCTGTAAGAACATATGGCAGAACGAGTTCTTGTGATGAATGAGAGTGCTCATACATGTATCAATAATTCTCGCTCACGTACTGTTAAACCGTATTCAACTCTAGCCTGTCTGACTCGTCGTGGGATTAGCAGCAAAAATCTTCTCTGAGACACGGCTGAGAAAAAAATGGAAACGGCATTCTGCTCAAACGTTTCTTTCCGGCTTTAGTTTTTTGAGTTAAGATAGATTTATAGACCGTCAAAATGTCGTCTCTACTACATCAATTCGTCTCTATACTCTAACAATTGGCGACCGCATGTTTCAACATGTCAACTTAAAGTGATTAAGCATCACCAGGACACTAAAACGAACTCCTCGATGTCGTGCAATCTAGACAAACCTCATCCAACGAGTGCAAAACACTTACGGTTGTCGCCTCGGCCATAGCCATCAGTAAGCTTAACTTCGATCGCGAAATCAACGTATAATTTAATACGTGGGATCGAAAAGATGAAGATATATTTCTTGTCTGGTTAAGCGATGTGGATAATAATGCAAAAGTCAGAATACTGCTAATAAAAATAAGTGCAGCAGAGTTAAATAAAGTACTGCAATAGAATTCTTCAACTTAATCCACGCAGACGTACTTTCTAAGATACAATGTTTGCAACAATGCTTCGCATATCAATCGTCTCAGTTTAACATTCGATACAATTATTAACTCAACTTGGTAATAGACGACTCAACAGATTTTCGAACCCTTTTGATCATGACAAACCAGAATGCGAAAGTTCTTAACTTCAATCATTGATAGATGATCCATTTATGTACTTAGTCTTCATTAGCAGTCTGAAGCCACCATATTTTGCGGAGTGCACACAAGACTACTACAGTAGTTGTAGTGAACTAATTTCCAACTGTATCTTCGTATTTTGAACATAAACGTTTTGGACTTCTATGGTTATTCGTTTTTTGGCCTTGTATGATTCATTCGAATTAATGCTTGTAAAAATACACTTTTTGGCCGTTAATATAATTTCGAACCCTCGAACGTTGTCTTCTTCCGTGGTTGCAAAGTTTTTTCTGCATTACTTCGTGCGGGAATTGTGATTAACGGATCCTCCACCATTTACCACATTATGCACCTTGGATCCCATCTCTTGTAATTATCCTTGTGGATTATCTCGCTATTGTTGTAATTCACGGGTAAAAATCCTAAGGGCGAAATTTTTTTGATTGGTGGTATGACAAATGTAGATAACTGGGGTCAAGATGTATAGTTTGCTTCGATGCACGGGTAAAGGGTCAAAAAGGTAGCAAGACTTCTTTTAAACATCTGCTGATTTGGTGAGTTTACAACATAATCGGGTAGATTGCTCCAAGTAAAATAACCTCTCACGGTATAAAACGTCTGCAGTTGAGTCACGAGTTAGGGACAGTTATAGTAAATGGTGCACTCTTGTCATATGCGAGCCCCGTAGATTAAATAAGCAGTGTAGAGGGTGAATAGCGGTATTCAAAATATTGTACACCAAAATCAAATCCCCTTGGAGACGAAAACGTGGATAATCGAATAAATTCAGGTTTTGATTTGCTCATTGAATTGTTTCCGGCTGATTCCGGCGGCAAGTTTGGTAGCTCGATGGTTTATTCTTTGCAAAGTCGCAACATCTATTTTAAGCCATGGCGACAATTCTTGAGCTGCATAGTGCATCGCGGGTCTGATGTACGTATTTATAATGCAGGGATTTGTCTGTTTTGTGAACCTACCAAACATTCTCTTTTGAAGTGACAATTTGTGTGATGTTTTGCGACAGACGGAGTTGTAGTTGTTCGACATCCCTAGGGTGTTACTTATTAACACACCTAAGACCTTTTGTTCCATGGGCCACAAAAGGCTGTGTGAACCAAGCCGAAATATCTTGTGTTGATTACCAGGCTTTTTCACAATTTAAATCTGTCGCCGAATGTAGATGGCAACATAAAACATTATTCTATGTAACAACCATTGATACGGTTGCCTCATTGCGACATTATTCGAAGGAAGACACGGCGCAACATTATTCTCACTTATCCTAGCTTAAGCGAAATCGGACTACGAGCAAAACATCATTCGTCAGCCGTACATTTTATATACACGTTATATACTATTATATTTCATAATTTATTCGCTTACTTAGACTTCTTGATATCCTGTTGATGTTGCATAGGATAAATCACTTATGTCATGAGGGAAAAGAAGAAAAAACATACTTAAGCAAAAGCCAGTCAATGGCATACTGACCTCGGTTAGTTGAAAATCATTTCAACATAATTTACATACATTTCTTGAAATTGGTCTTTCAAAAGAAGAGCGATGAAACCGACACGATTACGAGACAATGTTCGGCGTTGAGAACACATTACTTTGTTCGACAAATTTGTGTTAATCTTATGTGACAATCAAAAATCATAAATGAGCAAGAATATTCGCTCATGAAAACAACGCTAATATTCTAGCTGGTGAAACCACATAACAGCAGTACTCTCGAAATATATTCATATATGAACTCGTTGAGCATAATCGCAATCGAAAGTTGTTCAACTTAAATCAATATGTAACTCATTTTTCAGCAATAAAGCTGTTTACATTTTGCATGTTGTACGTGGCTCGCTTTCGTTTACGAGTGGACTAAACCAGTCAAGGATCTCAAGCTTGTACGTCCGTTACATGGGCAACTCCAACTGTCACAAGAATCACGTTCGGTTCAAGATAGGCTGATTGGAGCGGTACGTGTAACGCATACAGAGAACCTAATCCATGAAAAACAAGAAGCAATGGGGATCAGTTTGTAAACAACTTCGTGTCGCAATCATCCCACATCATGGGTCAACGCAGTTCTGGAGCAGTGAGAAACCCCGCTGGCTGTTTACCGAGTTGTTCGATTGTAGGCATTGCATCAGTGATTCGAGCAATTATCCATCAAGTGATGTATAAACCATACGGCATTAAACCATAAGGTACTGCAATATATCATTCTGCTCCATGTTGGGATCAGATGCTTGGGAAAAATCTAAACAGTTTCGAGAATTTAGCAATGACGTGTGAGCTCTGTCACGTTGCTCTATACACAATTCGCATATAAAGAGATTGTGTCGAATGATAATATTTGACGTAGCAGAGAATTCGTTTGACATTTGCCTGCTGGCATAGCTTCAAAAGAATAGGGTCAAAAAACAGATCTCATTAACGCAGCATCAACCACGGAGATATATACCTAATGCACATTTCATATGTGCTCTATAAGAAGTACGCTAATCTGTTTGACAGTGGACACAAAATAAGAATTTCACGTTATAATTATCAAGCTTAACTTAAATATCTGTGAATTAAAAACAAAGTATGTCCGACAAAATAAACGTCAGGAGCGCATGCGAGTCAGTTACTAAAAGCTTGAACAAGGCGTCTATAGGCCTAAATCATAAGACAGTTGAACAAACAGTTTCTCATCGGTGCTCCTTAAGTAAAATTATGACTTTAGCTAGCGCCACTAATAGCATTTGCAAAATCATTTGCAAGGATTAACATGGTATGTACATCGAGATAATCCTAAGGAAATTACCAAATCACAGAAGGCACCAACCGTTTCATACTAACTAACTTGGTCTGGTGATGCTTCAGAGTCATATGCGAACCGTTAACTAAAACGACTACTTTCTATAATCCCCACACGAAAGGTCCCAGGATTATTCTAGTTAATCATTGACAACTATTTTTCCAATTTCCTTATATGAAATTGAAGTTAGATGTGTGAAAATGTTGATCTCAATCACCGCAAAATCCGATATGAAAACGACCATGTAGCCTTTGATAACGGGGAAGAGATTTGCAAAAAGGTCAAATGGAAATAGACTCCAAGAAGTCACAAGTTTGTTGTAAATACATTTATCAATAAGACCAATAGAAAGCTTTTACAATATATGCAAAAATAGAAAGGAGGGGAACGATAATTTTTCACTTGTCCTTGAATAGGCGGAAAAATGATATTCCATCTCCGTTTGCGTTAATTTGAACGATATTACGGTTGTTGTTGCGGTTGTTTTTGGTTCTCTTCCATGGAACTCACTTCTGAAGGGACAGATTTACCAGAGGTTGGAGTGGTTGGATCGGTGTTCAAGGAACTCGCTTGCAAGCTTTTGGATATGTCCTCTATGAGCTTTCCTTTGGCTTCATTGTACTCAAATTCATTTGTGATGACTCCGGCAAGGTAATCTCTCTCTGGGCCCCAAGTGTCCAATTCGTTGGGATAAAGCAAACTGAATATTTCTGCAGTAGTAAAGTAAAGGGTAGTCAGATACATGCTTTTCAAACATCGACAGATTATCTCAAGCAAACAGACAGAACAGAATTTGCGTTTTTGGGGATGTGTTGCTCACATCACCCACACCACAAACAGTTTCTGGCTGTTTACCATCATCAGGTGGAGACAGTAATATTAGTTTCAGTGAGTCTTGAAACAGTAGATAAGACGTATCAAAGCTATACTTGAATGCCACTGTTAGAGTTTCATTATGTTGCAATATTATGATAATAACGGTTTCCGCCTAGACACGCGCACTATAATAACGACAGTAAATTAGCAATGTTTACCCGTGACTTAGTTAGCAATGTCCATTTTATTTTATCTAAGTACTTGCAAACATTAGTGTGATAAATACCAAATTTTATCACAAATCTTTCTAATTTCAAAGTAGGCGACAAATGTCATTTGATAGCCTGAAAAATTGAAAATGATCAGTGATACCCTTTTCGATGATTAAGCACAACAGACAGCGGACATAGCAGACAAATTAAACGATATTCTCCAGTAGATTCAATCAATGATAGTCAATAAACGCAACAGGATAAAGTCGTTTTTAGCGTTTTGCGACGTAAATGAGTACACACACTGAAACCTAGGCATTATAAATCTGACTCAGCCTGTCCCGTTAACGGAACTGGCGATAAAAAATAGAGATGGATCATTACAAAAATGTGTCGGTAATTTTTACGCGATCTGTGAGTTATATAGATTGTATAGATTGTATAGATTGCAATAAGCAAACCACGTTACATGAATTTTTGTGGAAAAAATTGGGATCTCTGCGTGAGACCAACACAACACCAACAACAAAAGAGTACCAATTTCATTTTGAAAAATCTGTACCCCTACTACTCTCACAGATTCATTGCAAACTTTATTTTTTCATGATTATGATTCCCCGATCTGTCACAAACATTTTCCATTACATTGTACCCCTGCTTTATTTTAAGTGGAGGGGCATCAAATCAGTCCAAAGTAACAGGTGAGTTGCAGCGAACAAGGTTATCTGTATGTGAAAGTTGAAATTAATGACGGACAATGTCCAAATAATAATACACACACGCTAGCATTTTATCACCATGAGTGACAAGAGTCTCACATCACTCTATGACGAGTCCGCTTAAAAGAGACAGTTACTAACAGTAACCGGTGATAGCAGTGAAAATTGGAACCAACGATTAAGATCGTGTTATCAGCGGAGACTTTTGACTACGCAAACACTTACCTAGGGCATTGAATTCTAAAGTACGCAAACTCTTCATGCAACTGGCAATGTTCGGTTGCATTCCGGTAGATTTTCCATCCACAACGGCACCAACCGCTTGATCACCGAGAATGTCATCACCCGGGGAACAACACCCAGCTTGGGCAAAATCGCGTCTATAAACAGAACAGAGTGAGGGAAACATCAGTTCAACAGAATTATTGAAAACAACTACTGTTGTTAGAAAAGTAGTATAAATGTGTGATTCGAGAGCAACCATGATTTATACCGCGAAAGTAAACAGCACAAACTAAAAATCGCGCACTCTGATCATACCCTACTTCGAATTTATGTTAAAGGAATATCTGAGGTCGGAGTGAAACAAGTTGAGATGCTGCTTTGAAAAGCTTTAGTGAATATTATTCCAGTAAAATTATGGACTTTTGTTGAAGTTCATTATTCGCGGGGCTAAGTGATTTAACGAAAGTCAAATACTTGTTTTTCTAGCTCCAATTAGTATGGCAAGCGTGAGTGTAAAACTTTATGATAATCTCGAATCGGAACTTGTGAATTGAGACTGAAAGCAAATTGACAACAAATGCTCGAATGGACAAATAGCACTTTTAAATTTAGAACAATTATTATTCCTAGAATACCAACGGCTGTGCGAGTAATTAGATGTGAATCTTTACCATCAGACAATACATGTGTAATGCGAAATGCATTTTTATTGCTCTTGCGTATACATTATTAACATGCAGACAGTTACTATTCATTTTATTTGAGCGAATGTTGCTTCAAATCGGATTAGGCGCCACTCGAGTTCAGAAACAATCACAGATTGAACAGGTTGGTCGTACCAGCCTTAGCCAACAGTGACATACAAGCGCTCCTTGTTTACCATTCCTCCACTGTTTCAAGCGCATGCGGATCCTAATCTTACTGTCCCTACCTGGTGAGTGCAAACAGCACGAAACCGGTCGTGGGGTGTGTGACGGAAAAGCATGCAAATAAATATTTTGAATCACAGTTTGATTATGAAACAATAGGTATACAATTTCACATAGTGTGCACACACAAAACTTTCATTCAAATGACAGTAAAACGCAACCGCGTTAAAACATCATTGATGTGCAATCATGTCAATGGTGTACTTACTCGATTCTCTTGCGGAGTTTGACAATCATCTCTGCGACACGCTCGGTTTTGTAACGAAGCGATTCGAGGGCCACATCAGACTCAGACTGCAAAGAAAATGAGATGATTTCATGCATTAGATCATACCTTAGATGTTTGTAAGCTTTTTCAACGAATTGTCTGCAACATACTCGTCAAGAAAATGAAATGATTTAGTTAAAATTGATTTGAAGTTATGGAAAAAACTTGAGCGAATTCTTCGTTTAAAAATTCAAACTTGCATTATAATAAAAATCAACGTAGCTGAAGGCTGATCTTACATTCATTACGACCACAAACGTGTAGCGAATTATGCACATTAAATCGACCGCTAAATTTTTGTTCGTTCAACTTCAAGCTTTGCACACCAAACGCATTGATCATTTATGCAATAGTGATACAAGCACAGTACGGAATTATACTAGGTTGCATTAAATTTACCGGAATTCTTTTGATCGTATGAAGAAAGCAAGATTGGATTTTTATCAGTCTCGAAAAGTGGTAGACGGGGTCAGAAATTGATCAGCTAGAAGTCGGTATTGAAGTATGAGGGTAGGAAATGTGAGAACAAGACAGTCCATTTTCGAATCCACTCGATTGTACACTTGAAAAGTGGCCACATCCCTGCCATACTCAGGTGTCCAATGGGTACCACCAATAGTTTGGAAAATAACAGCGAGAGCGTAGCACCATGTTTAATGGATAGAATGTTATCACTTATACTGCTTCGTGTTAATGAAAACGATTATATTTACGGGCACCATGTAATCACAAGACTTGATGAGAAATAATCAAAAACCTCACTTCCTCATGCTGATAAAATTAAATAATCCAAGTCTGCTGACGGAGAACGATACCAGGGTGTTTGGACTAAAAGAAGTCAGTCCATACCATGTAGTATATTAGCCAAGTTAGATTCACATTGCTATCACTCTAGTGATTTCTAGTTACCAATGATTCCAGAGTATAAATTTTTCAATCGGGATTTTTTAGGCTGTCAACATATTGAAAAAATACGTTTGCACGTACGTACAGCATACACCCTCCGGGATAATTACAACAATAGAATGGCATTCGTTACAGTTTTGTAGCAGTTTCGCGTTTGTCTTATAATCACCGTTTGCTTAGCAATTTTGCTAGAGTTCAATTGAGGGGTTGTACAGTAACTGTTAAATCACACTGGCTTTGTGTTACTACGGAAGCGGAAGGGCAATCGTAACAAATAGATAAATTCACGCTATTATAGTCTAAAATAATCACTCAAGATATTTCGTGGAACCTTAGGTGTTTAAGGTTTTATAAAATGCGATAACCTTAACTGGTTTGTGTGTTCAATCATTACACTATCAACGTTCGTGTTTCCCGTATTTCATTCATCAGACGCGCAACGAATTGTTGACAAATAGTTACCATACAGAATTATGAAAAGCGAAACTAGATTTGGCAACAGGAGCAGGTTCTGTTTACACATTGTGACTATTCAAATGACAAATGTCGGGTTAATGGACAGGAGAATGAGTTCAATTGTAATTAAACAGGCGCACGTTTTGAATGTGCGTACAATGGTGATCGATTACACACTGGTAACGGTGGCGGCGCATAGAGATGGAAATCGGTGCGATGATGCGAAGACACTAACACTATCAAGCACCAAAGAAGGACTACTACTTGAGGTGCCCAAAAATACCATAAGTACATAACCAATTTGTGCTTGTAAGAAGGCATGCCACAAATATTAACTTGGTATGAAAATTGTGAATAAATTTTCATATCGAGGCCACTATGAGTCAAGATTAGAAAATGGTAGAATAAATTTCATTATGTATGGTCAATGAGAAAATTTACATATGACACTTAGTTGTAATTTGTTTGAATGGATGCAAAAATGGTCAGCGGATATTAAAAAGCAAAACAGAGACACTGATTAGATTTCGATTTGGTTGTAACATAATTTACATATGTACAGCGCGTCGGTAAAAACAATTATGGAAACTTGGAAGAATGGAAGAATTTCAGGTCCGTCAATAGTTTCAAGCCGACCATGAGTTATTGATCAACATATAGTTTATGGATGCTGTCCAAGCGTATGCAGTTGATCATGAACGTACCTCGACGCCGCAAATGATTAATCACCGTAAGTCGTAAAATCGTTTCTAAAAATGTTTAGATGATGACGTAGTACGGTTTCATGTGAAGAAATCCACGATAAACCATCAAGGTTTGAAAATTTTCAATGAACTACCATTAAAATGTAAACCCAGATTACGGAGCTGGCGTAATAGGTGCGATGATATGTTAGCCGCCTCGAAATCAATGACTGAAGTTTAAAATAAGGTATAACAACCCTTTATATTACATCATCAGAAACCTGGTTGTTGAACTGATTCGGACGATTTTGACCATTGGTGGACATCACAGGCGCGCCCTGATCTCATGCTACGCAACGCTCATATTGACATGCAATACTCGGTCGATCAATAGCCGTTGCACACTGCATGATTCACATTCAGTGGCCGCGAGCAGTAGCGGATCTTACACAGCATGGCGATGACGCTTAAATTGGACCTTCAGAGAAAGCGAATAAGTTAAAAATGCTCCCCACTCGTAGAGTCAAATTCTATAGGCTTCCTATCACTTTAAAATGCCTTTGTAGCGTGTGTGGTTTGCCTAAAGGTTGACGTTTTTCTTTTCACTCTCCATAGAGTAGATCTTTTAGATTACAACCATTTCCTATTCCATGCACCTGGCCCAATACACGTAAATGGCAGTCGTAATATATTAGACAATTTCTTTAGACTTAGAAAGCAATCCTGTAGTTGTGCCTGTATCAACTCGCACGCATGTGTTAAATAAATCAGGATATAGGTTAAATTTTGCGTCTAAGAAAGTCATGCGGAAACCTTCATGAATATATCGCAAAACAAGGTAGCACGCCAATAGACTATTGACCAACCTTAACCGCGTCCTGACAAGCATTCAGCAGATCTGGTTGCTCTTCCGCTTTCTTGAGACCTTTGGTAGGTATGAGTTCTTCTATTTCAGCTCGGTTACCCTTTTGTGATTCGGCTCTTCTCACGGTACGAGCGAAAGCTGATGAACGACGATCATTTTCGTCTTTCTTCGCGCTTACCGAGATAGCTCGTTTCACTGACTAAATAGGAAAACAAGCATAAAATTATCCATATCAATATGAATGCGATTGGATAAACAAGAATCCCTCTTTTAAATTGCAGCAATATACTCACGGAAAATAAAGGTCAAACTCTAATAATGAGAGTATGTATATGGGTGTACCACACACCAAAATAAGCTAAACTCAGATGGTAACGTGTCATGATTATTAAAGACAACATTGCACCGGTATCATGTACCGGATACTCTACTGCCATACAACCATGAAAAAATCCTAAAAGATTGGCAGGGGCGCAACTTAACTAGTTGCTCAGTCTATAGAAGAGTAAGTACAAACAAACTGGATAATAAACAGTGTTGACGTTGGTATAAATTAATTTGAAGGTGAAAGTTTATCCTACACTCTAACTGAGCATTTATCTACGCGAGACGTACATCTCAACAATATTTGTGATCGATTGGTCTACTACACGTATAAACGTCTTATTTTCTGAAAATTCGTTAAAACAAATAAGACCATTTTCTTCCCCTTTTTACCGTATAAGCTTCTCAGCATGATGCACGTAGTGGACCAACACATCAAGTTAGCATACTGGCGATCGGGTGAAAACATTTAACCCGGGTGAATTAGTTTTGCAAAAACGGAGAGAGGGCATGAAGAATTTCGACGCAGCACCTTGATAATTCTCTGCGGAATCCGGATTCGCTCTAGTTTGTGGATAAACTTGATCTAACTTTGCCTGTGTATAGTATCTGAGTGTGCGGCACTTTTCGACGTAACGGCATCAATCTGGATAAAGACTCAAATGTGGGCAGGAAACGAAATCGGGTACAGGTTTGCTGGGAGATAGTTGGGTTGAAAAGGTCACTATTTGCCCGCAAAACATGAGGTTACTGCGAAGGTTATTAAAAGAAAAGAAAATCATAATAATAAATCTGCTGAACCTTTTCCAAGGGATGGCTTCACATCGAATTGCGAGAAGATTTTTCGGAGCAAATACAAAATCCTGTACACCGAATTGTGAAATTCTGGAGGATTCCATTTTGTTACATGTGTAATTGAGAATAGCGTCCGAACGGACAACATAGAATGCTAACCGGCTGTTTTTAGTCATTGAATTTACGGCAACGTTTAAATCTTTTCACAAAATTGTGTGACACTACAAGCGGTTGGAATTTGAGTCATCGTCACTATTGCACAGGCCCTAACTTATTGATTAAGTTCTGGCATCTAGGTCACGTGATTGACGACTTAATGTGCAATGCGGGTGCTCACTTACAGTTTTCGTTGCGTTTGTGCGCGATCTTGTAAAACGCGTTGGCAACAGTGTTCAGATGATGCTAGTAATCATAGATCACATTTAGTCACGTTACAATTTACTGTTTCATTTTCAAGCCTCTTGTTCCTTCAAACTACATCTACTATAGGATTTTAATATTATCTTATTTGATTCTATAGAACGATTGCTGCCAAAATGCAGGCAAACAACACTGTCTAAAATTAAAGTTTCTCAGCCTGCACACATATATTAGGGCTATTTCGTGGGTTAAATTACCCGCCCTTTATGAACAACTTAATAACAATGGCTTTAAAGTCTAACTTTGTTTACCGCGTATCCACTGTTTCAACGCTCACTAAACCCAAACTTACTGACGGCAAGCAGCCAGCAATCGGTTGTGGTGTGCAAGTGTTGGGAATATGAGCAAAACTATAGTTTTGTCATCCATCAGCGCCTCGAGTGCTTGACCAGGAACCACTAGGTGATTCTGTATTTGAACACCGCGTTTCGTTGTACGAACCCCATTTAACAGAGGTTTAAAAGTCGAAGTTTGTTTACCACTTACCCACTGTTTCAAAGCTCACTGAACTCAATCTTACTGTCTCCACCTGATGACGGCAAACAGGCAGAAACCGGTTGTGGTGTGTAGGTACGGGGATGTGAGCAAAACTATACTTTGATAACTCAAAATTTACTTGCGAATTTACTGCTTCGGAAATGTGATGGTTCCATGATTGTTGGCACCATAGTTCACGCTTTCGCTTTTTCACTCGGTATTAATAGCAAATCGAACTATCCATTTAGAGGCCCAAACCAGAATAATAGAGATGGCATAGAGATATATATAAGGACCATATGCTCGACGTGAGCATTTTGGCTTGGGTTATTCTACAAGCTTATTTTCAAAAAGGGCATTTTATTTATCAACTATTCTAAAAACAGAAGCGCGGCCAGCAATCCTAAAAATCTAAACACACGAAAATATGCAGCGAAAGTTGCGGCGGAGCACACTGGTGATTCATTAAATTTGCATCTCTGGCTAACTAGACATGACAAATGTTGCAATTGAACTAAATATCGAAATCAAACAAGAACAACTTGTTTACCATTCCTCCACTGTTTCAAGCGCATGCGGATCCTGATCTTACTGCCCCTACCTGATGAGTGCAAATGGCACGAAACCGGTCGTGGGGTGTGTGAATGAAAAGCATGCAAATGAATATTTTGTTTCAGGGTTATGGGTTTAGCCCCATTAAACAGGTGTTTAGACACATGTGATTGAACAGCATTATCCAACAGTGAACTAAATATCATTATTAAAAAAACCTACTCAAAGAAAACGTGTAACGTTCGATATCTAACAAATACAACATAATTTTACGACGGAAATTTGTCGTACTTTATCGGAGCATGGAGTATTCCTGTCAGAAATAACGGATGGGTTTCGTTGTTTGTTATCCACTTCGATTGGTCTAGCCCTTTGAAATCCAGGTTTTTGTTCATCTTTAATCGTGATTGTCCTGTTTGGTGTTTGATAGGACGGCCCACCAGCCTTGACAATCTCAATGGCAGCCAAGCAATCTGAGGTATCCACCGGGGCAGTTCGAGTAATACCAGCAGATCGACGCTTGAGAGTACGATACGTGGTGTGGATAGGTGTGGCTGAGGAATTCTTTTGCCTAACGGGGGCTGTAGTTCATATCGTAAAAGAAGAGCAGTGATGTTTTCCAATCGGCATCATTAAACAAACAAGAAATGGCCAGAAATAAATGATAATTTGATTTCAAATGTAATAGGGGACTAATTTAAGGTTCAAACGTGAATTCTAATCTCGATGGAGGCCTTAATTTCAGTTCTTGACTTGTGCGAGATACTGATAAGTAATTAAAATGACATGTTCTACGAATGAGCATTTTTAGAACGGACAATCAATGCGCATGTTCAAAAATGATTTCAAATGAATACAATAAATGAGATAAAATGTAACGTGTATTCGATTAAAAAGATTTTTATTGCCACATGGCATGTGGACGTAAATTGATATTTCTTGATGGAGACAAAATGCGAGCAACATGGATAACTACAAATAATATGCAATGTTATGCTTGCAAACCATTGTCAAATGGGGTTCGTACAACGAACCACAATGCTCAAACACAGAATCACAGGAGGGATTCGGGTCAAGCACTCAGGAGGCTTAAAATAACCATTGTGGTGCTTAGATCCCCGTGCTTGCACTGAACAACGGGTTTCCGGTTGTTTGTCATCAGATAGAGACATCAAAATCAGGTTTATTGATCCGTGAAAATGTGGTAAAAAAGTAAACTTGAATGCTACTGCCAAATAGCGTTCACTAGAGAAACACTAGTGTTCAAATCAACAATAACCGAGTAATTCCTGGTAAAGAGCTCACGATACTTGGAGATGACTGATGTGTTGTGTTGACCTACCCTTTGGTGATCTCAAACCATTAGAAACAGACTGTGGGGCAGGTGAATACCACAGGAACTGAAATTATTTGTGTCGGACTGTTTTCATGCCAGGTAATGGGGTTCGAACACTGGCGTATTTTCCTTGTCTGTGCGTCACTCAAGTCTGGGCAATTCTCATTGCGCATCAATCTTGAGCTTAATAAGCTAGGCAGACACTTTGACCTCGTCTAGGTCATTCGAAACGCTATTCTCTTTGTATTTGCTTATCACTATTGAGACATTTTAGAGGCACTTTAAGTGGTTACGAAAATGCGACCAGTGAATCCATTCACAATCACTGCTTTCGAAATCATAGAAGTAAGTCGAACAAAGAGCTGGTTAGACCCTAAATCTAAGCACCATGTTTCAGCGTGAACCACGAGAAATGGTGTGCAAAATCACCTCAATTGAAACAATCAAACATAGGAGAACTACGATGCAGAATGATCAGTCGAGAATTTAAAAGCAAAGCCAAGAAGGCGTAGAACACTCGCAAAAAGTTTGCCGTTTAAGTGCACGTGGTTTTTCATTATTTTATTCTGAAATGTCTCCATATCCACACAGTGCCAAGGATCATGGAAGTTGGTGTGGTGCGGAGGACAAATCGATATATTTTGCGCATTTTTCATAATGACATATTTGACCTGATTATCTCATACCCAAAGAAAATATGTCGGAATTTACGGCTGATGAAATGCACAAATAGGTTCAGTATATTCAGACTAACCCGTGTCTTTTGTCAAGCCTGCGGTGATGGTTGCCTTTGGGTTGTATGCTAAACGACGCTGTAAACCAAGCCTGGCTGATGACTTCTGACGATCCACGCCAGGCGTGAACACAGTTCGAGTAGTGTGCACCTTGCTACTGGTTCCAGATTTCGTTGAACTGGAGCCAGTAGATTCCGGAGATTGTGTTGCATTTCGTGTGTCAAACTCAATCTGCGTCAAAGTATTGCGTCGACACAGTGCGGATGGGTGCTCACGTCTGAAAGATTCAAAAGTGGAATAGCATTGAGAAAATAATCTTGACCATCATTATTATAATGTTGCGGAGAGCTAATACAAAAGCCCCTGACAAAGCGAGTAAAACCCCGCTGTATTTACCATAGGAGAAAATGTCTGGCGTAGCCTTTATGCGAGAAATGATATGGAAGAGAGTAAAAGTAAGTACAACATTGAAGCAAATGAGAACGATAAAGTCGAATACAACTTATTTTTTTAACAAGTTAGCGTCTAAATTGAGTCCCGGGCTAAAACGTTTATGGTACTCTTATATTTTCATTCCTCGGTCTAGGCACTTCTTGCTGTCACCTCATACAGTATCATTGCAGCAATGGCTTTCAGTTTGAAAAGGAAGTAATAAACGAAACGCCCTGTCGAGCTTCTAATTAGAGTACACACGAAGAAAAGATGAAAGTTTTCAAAGGAGTTGTGGTTGAAACCTGATATTGATAAGTAATATAAACCTAGTCCGACATTGAAAAAATGTACGTTTGGAATCAATATAGAAATCACAAAATAGTAAAGGTTGTTAGTCTTCCCGGTAAGCAAGTAATCGTATCATGAGTTTCGGTTTCACCATAGAATACATAGGTCTGCTTGAAATGGTATCTTTTCAATTTTAATGTTTTTTTGAATGGCCCAACATTTTCCGCTAATCGAACTGCAGAAGCTGATTTCTATAACAGACGTTGGCATTGAGTGATAATTTTAGATTATAGCTACAAGTAATTGTTAAATGAAAGAATACTGACGAGTTTCTTGCTCCTGGCGTTTTTGCTCGAACTGCGGAGCATTCGCGAATCGTGTGAGTTGACTGTTCCTTTGCCAGCGGGGTTGATTGATTCGCAGGCAACGTGATATTCCTTGCTTGCTCCTTGGACCCTTGTTTGAACCGTTGACGATTTAACGCTAGTAGACGACCATTAACACCAGTGTTTGCAGTCCCATTGGAAAGAACATGCTCGACCTCTTGATCCTCAAGGTGGAGCTCGACATTACTAGGTTTTCCGTTGTAAACGAAGGTAGGCTCCTGACTTCTGAGTTCCAACTGCTGTTAAACAAACGTAAGCAAGCAAATAGGTCACTCAAAACGTCAAAGAATAATTTAGAAACAATTATATCTTATTAGTAAAACTCGTTCAAACAAACATCAAAGATAGCAGTGCATAGTAGAATGTAATCAAAAATGTTTGCTAACGTACTTTAATTACATTGATAAACATCCGAATTCCTCAAAAACTTTATAAATTGTTGTGAGTTCTCTTCAACGTAAATCCTATATTGGTGGATTCATTGAGTTTGCTTTGCCCCAAAGTTCTGCAACCAAATTGGAGCCATATCGATCGCAAATAAAACAACCCGATGTTGTGGCCATGGCCACGCTAGTCCCAACGTAATTCATTATCGATGACCTTCATCACGTGCTCTTACATCATGTGCAGATACACGCGATTTGCTCGTTCGCAGGCTTAGGTTCAGGCAAATGAGACTGCTCGATCGCGCTCGAATTGGCCGATTTAGAAGCGCTTCTTGAAACCAAAACAGCAATGACTTTTCAGACAAGAAAGATAAAACTAGATGTTACGTTTTGCTAAACATTAAAATTGATAAACTGAAAAATAGCATCGGAAACGCTTTGTTGCTTATTTCCCACCAAAATTCAGTTGAATTTAATAGAAAATAAAAGTTAATCTATGGTACCCTGATTCTTTTGTCAAACATTTCGACCACACATGCCGAGTTCGCTGGAAAATCAAGTCGTTCATCGCGTCTATCGGGACGACTGGTTCCAGAATCCATCGTGGCTATCTCGTTAATTCAGACGTTCGCGCGCGTCCGACCTCGACGCAGTGGTGTGTCAACATTATAATAACCTGGATGACGCGTAAAACAGATCAATAAACCGTGTTGTCACTTACACACGCCAGACGTAAGGTCAAGTACCCGTATCGCAAACATCAACAGACAACCGAACGGCTTATCGTAATGAAATGCTCAAAGTTCTTTGTAATAATTTTATTTCTAATTAAATTTATTTGAAGTTAGTTGGTGGACTACCACTTGAGCTTGCTAGAAACTTACTCTGAAATCAGGAAGCCGACATTTGGACAGACTGCACTTGCGTTACAAAGACGTTTGGAAAAGAGATATGAAAGCTCTCGACATTAACCCTACAAGTTGGGAAAAACTTGCTCTTGACCACACAATTAGGAGAAACAGTGTAAAGCGTCATATAGAAGCTAGGGAGAAGAAGATACATCTCTTAGCTACTGAACGCTGGCGTGCAACTGACGCTGACCGACCAAGTACTGTTCATCGCTGTGAGCGCTGTGGGAGATTGCCACTCCCCAATCGGACTGTTTAGTTATTCTAAAAGCTGTGGAGCATGAAACCATCACGCGCTTGTGATGTACACCCATGATCGATATCGACCGAATAAGGCCAACAATTACTGCGATCACAGTTAGGCGATTAATTGGGCTAGTCTCTCTAGTTTTCGGAAATCCCCACTAGAATCATTTGTACCAATCTTGTTTTGAGCACCAATAACAGATGAATTATGCACGGATCGTTGTAAAAAATAAAAAAATTAAATTTGATATGTGCAGCATTAATTGCGTATTGTGATGTGTTTACACTCCCTGTGGTAACACATCGCGGGCGGTTTATAGCCGTTTGGATATAGTAAGTTTCGTTTCGGTGTGTCTTGAAACAATGGAGATGTGATAAACAAATATATTTTGAGTTCCTCTTAAACAAGATAAAAACGAGTAATACTTGGATAGCGATGATCCACGCATTGAATCTAAGTAAACGAACAAAAGCTACACAATTCACCAGCTTTATGGGTTCAATTCACATCCACCTGCACTCACATGCACGATTCCAGTCGTATCACCATCTATTTTTACTGAATCGTATCCCATAGAATTATACTGAGCTTCTTTCAGTCCCGGGGGGAGTCTCGGTCGTTGACGATTGACGCTCGAATTGGATTGCCGATCGGAGCCATTCATCGAAGAACCTGTGGCAAACAGGAGTAAGCTTCACTTTAACTAATAATATAGATACATATGCATATAAGAAAGAAAGACGAACAACCTGTGATCAATAAATACGTGCTCGCGGTTACAGTACATTTTGTAATCTTGTGAAGGGCGACAGTAGAGGCGTATCGAAAACATCACGTATAGTCACGCATCATTATCAATAGATCGCTGAGAAAAATGCTTGATACATTTTATCATCAGTTAACTTTCAAAAATCTAGTAATGGTGCAAAGAAATTTGAGTGCTATCGGTTAGAGCAGTTTTTGGATAACGTTTCACTTCTGACACAGAAGCTTCGTCAGACCAAGGGTGATAGTCAGGGCAGGGAACATGATTAAGTAGTAGTCAACCCCCCACCACTGATTTGGCCTTACCGCTAAACAGCCTATAGTAAGCCTACAGTGTGTCACGTCTCGTGGGAATAACCAGGATCAGCGGTCGATTTTCCTACTAGTGTGTATCCACGTCAATCTAATACTTCGGCGACGAAAGAGACCGAAGCCGAAAACATGCGCACCATGAAGCGAGCCTAAGTCTCATTGACCACGGTTA
The DNA here is from genome assembly GCA_013407085.1 of Atriophallophorus winterbourni. Lineage (NCBI taxonomy): Eukaryota > Metazoa > Platyhelminthes > Trematoda > Plagiorchiida > Microphallidae > Atriophallophorus > Atriophallophorus winterbourni. The sequence goes on from JACCGJ010007349.1 coordinate 19,479, forward strand.
TCCACAAAGTTTTGTAAAACGCCAATTGATGAAGGTAAAATACCCGTCAGAAAAATCGGAGCGATGGCAATTTGTATACGTATGTGAAATGCACAACTGGAAGCGATACGTAGAAATATTAAAAACAGGCGGCCATACGCGTACGTAATAAGAAATGGAAAATCTAATCCGTTTTCGGTCGATGCACTCTCAAGGATAGACATCTTTATCTAGCGTTACGAACAGAATCTCATATCAACTGTAAGGAATGTTCGGCTGTTTACATAGGGCAGGCGTCGATCTAGACAATGTGGAAATATTGAGACGCGGTATTAAACCGTATAGAGAACGCCTACATGCGGAGGAGGGCGAAATTGACAAGGTTGGTCGACTGGCGGTTAATAAGGTGGATGGGTCAGAAATCTCCACAATCTAGCGCTCGGCAGTGATGCGAAGGCAAATAGTTGTTATTCACCTTATACCTACTAGTTAATTAGATTTTTTCTCTTCAAAAATAGCCTAACCTCAGCCCCGTTAGTAATGTACTTTTACGCATGTGGGCCGCTGTGTCAACTGACCTTGACCGTGTTCGCTAGTATTAGATTGATGTGGATACACACTAGTAGGAAAATCGACCACTGATCCTGGTCATTCCCACGAGACTTGACACAGCGTTGGCGTACTATAGGCAGTTTAGCGGTACTGCCAAATCAGTGGTGGGGGGTTGACTACTACTTAATCATGTTCCCTGTCCTGACTATCACCCTTGGTCTGACGAAGCTTCTGTGTCATAAGTGAAACGTTACCCAAAAACTGCTCTAACCGATTGCACTCAAATTTCTTTGCATTATGAATACACTATCGGTGCCAAACTTACTCCAATCGATTAGTATTGATGTGTTACATCTATCAGGCACATCAAAAATAGAGAATAAACATAAGTTACCTATTGCATAAACTGAAATACTTTGAAAATCAATACAGAACAAATTATAGAAAGTAATCTTTTCTCGTCTCATTAAGTATTTGCTGCACTCAATAACCATAATTAAATGCTACAGCATATTGCGTTGTGTCGATCGATAAATATTTTTACTTTCGACGGTTTAATTTAGACTTTTCAGGATACCCCATGAAAAATCGTTACACAAAATGGCAATCAAATAGGCGGAATTCACATTTCAATTGGAATGATCAACGTCATCAACATGCAGGCTTCATCAAAACCACGCAATCATTGGCACCGTGTTTTCATCGCTTGTCGAACTTAATTTATCACAAGGCCATTAAAACGGTTACCGGATTGTCTAACCTACTCAATTAGCAGTGCCTGCCTCAAGTCGCATTGAGCATTCTCGAGCGCAGGCGCATTCGAAGTGACCTGATTATAACCTATAGAATAATCCATACGATGTCCCACCAGCTCAGGCACCTATTTAAAGTTGGATGCAGTCTCCCCAAACGCAATCATAATCTTGCTCTTTAAATACCAAACTACCGAATAAACTGCCATCGTAAATGTTACTTAGTCTGTGTGGAACAGTTTATAGGGAGATTGACACTTCCTAATTGGACTATACAATCATTCTAAAAGCAGTGGAGCATGAAACCATTAGACGCTTGTGATGTACATAATGGAGTCCAACAACAACTTGAAATATAATTAACCCAAGCATACATATTTTGACAAACATTTCCCCATCAAGCGCGTGTGGATCCTGATCCTGTTGTCCCTACGTGATGAGTGCAAACAGCACGAAACCGGTCGTGGGGTCTGTGTAACGGAGATGCATGCAAATAAGCGTTTTATTTTCCCATCCTGTTTCATAAAATTCGAACCACCTGAATCGAAATATAAGATTATGATTTATAAGACTTTTATAAATATATCATACGGCATTGGACAGCTATTTGCTTTTTCAAAATAATTCTTGAATCTTGAAACTTGAAAGTGTAAAGTTTGTTCTTCTGCCGAATAAAACGTAAATTTTATGTTTCGTCGAGGCGTCATTACAACAAACAAGTGCCAAGATTCATTCTAAACGCTCACCTAGGTTTCATAATGCAGAAAAATATTTTTTACGAATTCTAGTTTACACCGGTTGAAATTCACCATAGGTAATTTTTCAATCTTCGTTTTACCCAAACCTTTCAATCTCTACTTTAATTATGACCAAGTTAAAATGTAGTAAATTTTATTTTTTCTGAAATAAGACGTACCCGAAGAAGAAAGCATCTTTGGTACAGAAGATGGCTCAGCTGATACCGAAGCTTGTTTCTTTATATAGTTTTGCCCTGGTGGTTTGATCTTAGGCGAAAGGTTGTCGTAATCCGGAGAAATAGACCGATTGAGATTATTTAGCGTGCAACCATTGAGTTTTCGTGCATTAGATGGTTCCATTCTACTACTAATTTGTTCATCTGAGGAATTGGCGAATTCGCCAAGACCAGCAGCGGCGGCTCGAAGGAACTCCGTGTTTGATGTTATTTTGGAATTCGGTTTGTGCGACGGATATAACAAAGAGTGAGAGTTGACGCGAGTTCGCCTGCAGTATAGACACACGTCCTGGAAGTGCGAGCGGCCTACACCACAGTTCTCACAAAGAGATGTAGAAAGTTCAATTCCAGCTACTGTTTCCGAGCGACCTTTTGCTGCGCGTCTCCGAATACGTGGACTTCTGGAAGTATGATTTTTCGGTGTGCCCGGCTTTCTTAGTTCTATTGAATCCCAAGGAGAAGTTTGTTCAAATGACCGATTACGTTCACGATTGTTCGAAGTCCACCGCTTAGTGGATCCAAAGACGGTTGGTGGAAAATCACTGATGGCTGTCCGCATACACAAAATAGCGGTTAGATTAAAACACAAAGAGATGTTTCTAAAATATATGGACTTAATTTTTATAAGAGATTACATGTTAGATCCTACTGGCATAAATAAAACGTCAAACAACGTCATACGTCAACAGTGGCATCCAAGTATAACCTAGTATATCACTTTACCACTGTTTCAAGGCTCATTGAATCTAAGTTTACTGTGCCCACCCAATGGCGGCAAACAGCCAGAAACCGGTTGTGGTATGTAAGTGCTTGGGAAGTGAGCACATCAATACACTTGTCATTTTGGGTGTTTCGAGCGCAACACAGAGAATCACACTGTGATTGTTTATTTGAACATCAAAGTTATAAACTTTTTAACAAGGTTTTTCTGACGGAAAAGGAAAGCATTGACAAAAAGGAAAGTTCAAAATCGGATGCATCATGACGTTTTGTTTCGTATTGAGATTATTACAAAACCGGATCTTTTCATGTATACGACTCGGCATATGTATTCCAAAAGAACACCTTATGTCCCTAAAGATTACTGGTTTAGAAACGGAAAGGTTTGAAACTAACAACGGCATGAGGGTTTCCTAATCAGCCTGTTGTACATCAAGCTGGAAGCAAGCGATGATCATTTAGAACATTTGTTTCAGCTCATGTGATGATCAACACAATGAGCCGAGCAAACGGTTGGGCCATCAAATAATACTTGCCATTGTTGACTAGATAGCAGTGTCACTGGATCCACTCATGAAGCAGAGTGGGACGTGTTAGCAACAAGAAAATATCAAATCGTATCGTTCGCCTCCTTTGGTCGATGTCGATCAGGGATGTACATCAGAAGAGCATGAAGTTCCCATGTTCCATAGTTTTTCGAATGACTAAACAGTTGGAATTAGGAGAAATAAACTCTACCGCAGCGCTCACAGCAGATAATCGGCGCGGTTGCACGCTAAGGGCGTCATCTACAATGAACATCCGAGAGCAGTCGCTGCTATTCTCCAGCTTGCAGACGACGCTTTACACAGTGCATCCAAACTGAGCGATTAAGAGTAAGTTCTTCTCAACTCATAGGGTCAATGTCAAGAGCTTTCATATCTTGTATGCCAATTGTTATATAGGGTTCGTACAACGAACCACGATGTTCAGACACAGAATCACAAAGTGATTCTTGGTCAAGCACTCCAGGCGCTTATGGATGACCAAAGTAATGTGTTACTCATTGAACCTGATCTTACTGTCTCCACCTGACGACGGCAAACATCCAGAAAGCGGTAGTGGTGTGTGAGGGATGGGGATGTGAGCAACACATTACTTTAGCTTTCATATCTGTTTTGCCAACGTCTTTGTACCTGAACTTTGGTATGCCCAATGATCAACTTCTTTAATTTCTAATGACTAAACAGTCCGATTCGGTAGGAACAAACTAAGCAAGTTATTAGACAGCAAACTAAACATGTACATGTGAATAATTTAAGAAGCATAACAAAACAAATTTAAACGATGATGTACACTCTATTAACAATTAATTTTTTGTGAAAATATCAAAAACAATGAGGTCTAATGCAATTGTTGGGTAAGCTCAACCAAAATCTCGGACAATGAACAATTATGGTGATACTATGTTTCGATTATTGAACGCCGTACAATCACGACAGAAATTTATAAGCAAAGATGAGGACTAAACAAGAATATATTATTAAATAATAAAGGAAACAATACTTGGCTGAGGCGCAGGAACTCTGACACATGTACAGCAAGCATGCATTATGAGTTTTTTTATATAATAATAATAAGCTATACTCATCACACTAATTGCGGAGCCAACTCGATCAAGAGTTTATCATTGTCATAGTGACTCAAGTGGCCTGATGAGGAATAATGAAATATAAATTGCTGAACAATACGAGAATATATTCCTATCACTATTCTTTCACTATTAGGCACCAAAAACATATTGGAATGGTTCTTCAACGCGGAATTATAATTGAAAACTCACTATATCTCCCAGTCCGCCTAGATTCCGCTTCGGTGAAATTTGGTGACCAAGCTGTTCGTGTTAATTGTTCAACTCCGAGAGGTTCGAAAAGCCTCCCTGTTGCCGGTGACCACTGTGAATCCGCCCGCCAATGCTTGTACGTTCGTGGGAGCGAACGTTCGTGATCGAAGTATAAATCCCTGTCTGGCGATTGCGACGACGAAGTCGAAGACGGTGCTGCTTGATCAAAGTGTTTGGGACGAATACTATCCGAAAAGTTGGGCTGCAACACAAGAGATTGAAATTGCTCGCGTTTTATTCAACAAATCTTCTGATTCAAGCGCAAGCAACCCTGTCCACTGAGTCGCGCGAATCGATTTCGTGGCGCAATCTCACACAAATTAAATGAAACGAGGTGTCCGTTTCCATTTTAGCTGTGCATACACCCACACACGCACATCAGAACCAATTAAAACGTTCAATGGCGTTTCGGTCAAACAGCGACGATCGATAAATTTTATCATTGTAAGGCCAAAGGTCACGGGTATCACGTGACAACACGAGTTGCGTAGTTGGTCGGTTTTCTGAGCAAATTGAAGCTCAAATCAAAGCGTTTTATATCAGAAATGGAAGAGGATTTGCTCCCGTTAAAATCAGATCATACAATTTTACTACGTGACCTCGATTTTCATTAACATTCAGTTCAGAAATTAACGACCAATTAATCATGGAGATAAAATTGAACGCAAACGGTGTAAGACCTGTAGGTGTTTTATATGATAAACAATCATGATCTAGTTGAAACTTCTTAATCAGACGTATTAATTCTAACTGATGGTGCAAACATACATTCGTGTTTGATCTTTTTCGTGAACGTATAGGAAGGACACCGTGGTAAACGACGCTTGAAAGGAATCCCGAGCAAACATTTGACTGGATTTGGATGAACGATAGATTCAGAAGTGTGATAAATGTCAGTTCTATATATTCTACGGGCCACACACAACTACGTACAGCAATTACACCAAATGGGCAGATAACATCACCAATACCGAAACTAACGATGGATTGGATAGTTGCAATTTATTCGTATCTATTTACAATATCATCTACTAGTGTTGTTTGAAATTCCTTTTTATAGTTTTGCTAACAGATCACAAAAAATCTCGCAAATCATTTCAGCCAATTGATATACACATATATACAAACTGTTTCCGATTCTACATAATATGTTTTGTTGATGTAAAACTGCCTTTTAAATTCGTATGAGTGTGCTCGCGCGTGAGTCACTACTGATTATTTAACAAGATTTATTAAAAAGTGACATACGCCAAGCTATGTGCTAATCTGTGTACGATGCGTTTGCTAGCACATTTAAACATACTCTGTAACCTATTTGGGCTGAGTCGGTCCAAATTTCTCATGATATTTTTATTAAATCCTTCTCAAAATTACGGCCGATACATTAGTCGCTTACATAATCGTTACATTGTATGTATGGTTACCACAAACCCCTTGTTCACTTAGATATTCCGACCCCATCAATTGATTGGCTTCTATCCATCCCATGAGAATCAGGTAATAAAGGGATGTATTAAGTTGACCTAAATCAACCATTCACAGTTCTTGACGGGAATCTTTTAGAAAATTATGCCCAATATTACCCCAAGGATATGTTCAATTCACTAGCTTTGATATATTCTAATCTTTTGGTATTATATAGTTTTTATAAAAATGAGATTTTCGCGACCCATGCAGCGAAATTTTATGAAAGGAATAAAATTCAACTTCTAATATCAAATCTCGATTTAGTACTATCTATAGCTTCCATGTTTTCGGTGAAATGAAGCAAACTATGCTAATGAAAGTTGATTGATTGATTGGCATTTGATCACAGGTTCATTGAATCTTAATTACATTCTGGTTGACAGTACGTGGTTCTACTTTCAAAACATCAATATCGTTTGCTCAATGCCTAATGCTCACATTGTTCGAAAACTATTTGGTAAATAAACCAGTTATGAGAAATTCTCCTTGAAAAGATTGCCAACGGATTTTACTGAAAATTTTAGTTTATAGAATGACCCGCATTATGTCACTCAGCAATTCAAACGAACTCAATGATGATGTGATTAAAAGCATGTCATTTTTATTACAACTCATTGGATTGTTCATCATATTATTCATTTTATGCCATAACTGAGCAGTAAAGCAGGGTGTCTAGTATGGATTAGCCAGACAATAAAATTTAGAGAGTATGCAACGAAAAAGCGAAGAGTTCCAATGCAGGTCTCTCCCGCACAACTCCGTAGTTAGAGGCCACGGATAAATAACCAGCTGCAGAAAGATCGGAATCGTGTGGAAGTCAGCAAGGTTGGTCGAACGGCGCAGTGAGCAGCAGGCTCGAACAGAATCGCTTCTTACCAAAACGTCAGAAAGCTAACTTAGTAGCGACAATCGCCGTCGTCACAAAGGAGCAACATGATGGGGTCAAAAATTTCACAGGTATGGCACTCTTCTCATGAACGTAACACAAGGTTGACTGTATGATTAAGAAATGAACCTAGTGACCGTTTGACCAATTCGTTCCCAGTATGTGAGTAGTTAGCATAATAAACGTTTTGCACGATACCCCTTTTGACCTCTCACCAACATTAAACCCTAAAGAAAGAATGCGACCTCGACAAGCAAAATCTGAACAAGAATATAAAATCACAAAAATTTTCTGAGTGTTGTGAGTCAACAGTGAGAAACAATAATATTTATGTTTTCATTAATCTTGAAAGAATAAAATAATGTTAAACAAGCTGTGCTTGTATGCCACTGAATAAGGTTGGTACGACTAACCTCTTTAATCACATGAGCCCACATTCATGCAGACAGGCAAATGAGCTTTAATGTTGAACAATGTTTCAACTTGGAGCCATCGTTGCATTGGAAAGACAAGTTAAACTTTGGATGGCCGATCCACACTGTGAATCTTAGTCAATCAAACAAATATATGTAATGGCCAAGATTTTTAGTAATAACTTCCCATGCAAAGTCCGTATTCAATCACATAAACACCCCACGGCTGATTTCGTGCTGTTTGTCTTCATCAGGTAGGGACAATAGGATCAGGATCCGCATGCAATGAGACAAGCGCGACTTGTTTAAATTTCAAATTACGTAAGCACTCTTCCTGATCCGTTTTCTAAATGCGTTTAACCATGAAGCACGCAGAAAAATTATTCAATTGATTCTGATCCTTATTAGCCAATAATTTCATTCACATCAAATTTGCTTAGACTTACCCAAATATGGTGAAGAAACGTTTATTTATATCAACTGTTCAAGTTTCGCCACTCTCTTAAAGTTCTATTCCGATGATTCGCTCATGTGGTGAAGCTGTGATTAGCGCATTACTAACTAAGGAGATCGGTTATGTATATAAGCACGAATGTAGGCACATCCATATATGAATGTATTGTTTTGACAACATTCCTCGTAATTGTACTCCGTTCACCACATCCAGTGGGGACCGAATATAGTCTATGTTTTTAAATATTGAAAACGGTTAAAATAATGTTTAAAAATTTGAGGCCACTTTTAAGTTGACTGCGTGTAGTGGCTTCAATAGCAATATTATTTAATCAAGATTTGGTGTGATGATTCTTACGAACGCGAATGTCGTTTTCTCAACCTTGTTTACGGGTGATTTAAAGTTGGACATTATCTTAACTCAGCATCAGAGCATACCAATGTGAGAAAGTGGAACCAGCATTTGCAGAAAACAACAGAGGCGGAATAGAACCCTAAGCGGCAGATCATATAACTTAGATTCACATCATTAAAAGTTACACTTGAGAGTCCTTGATAAATAAGGTTCTTATAAAGACCCACGGTGTTTAAATGCAGAATCACAAAGTGAATTCGGGTCAAGGGTTTAAGGAGTTTATAGCTGAAAAGTTTATTTTCGTACGAGGGATGTTAGCACAACCCTACCTTCTTCATCATCACGTTTGTAGAGATGGAGATCCGCATCTGACATCAAGGCTTTAGAGACTTGGAAACTCAACAATTGCAAGCATCGTAGGAAATCAATAGAGCAGCTTGATATTTAATAAAATGAAATCGCAAAGTGAAAAAATTCAATTTAAATATATACTGAATCATTACACTACACATAACTGACCTTTTTGATACGAAAATTAGATTCAGTTGGACGCAGCTTGATAATTCGTAAATCGGTCATGTTAACAAAATCCAATGTCGCACAATCGAATGATCAATCAACCAACATCTAGTTGTTTCTTCGTGATAATCAAGCAGGATCACCTTAATTTAACAGCTTAAAAATCGAACCCCCAACTGACAGGATAATTCTTTATTTTTCTTGAAACACGTGATCGGAATCAGCAGATTTGGCGAATGAGAAATACAGGCACACGTTTCGTGTCGGAATGGTGAGCGTTTGTGGTGTGAATTGAAATTCGAGTACTCGATGCATGCACCTCACGGATTATCGTGATTTCCTTGAGGTATGCTAAGGCCAGATGGATCAGAAACGAACCAGATGCAACTGGCTGTATAACCACCAACTAGAACAAATGAGTGTGTGATATTCCAAGTGAACATCGGTCTCTCGGTCTCCTATGTCGCACAAATCTAGGTCTACACGGTTAGCTATCTGGGACATTGGTATAATTTAAGTGAACCCTTTCAGACCGGTTAGATGAGAAGTTTTTGAGTGAAGATGCGAAATGTGGAAGTTCTAATGTAAGATGTTGATCGATTATGAAGAAACATAAGGTAACTGATCTACTAGTAATAGGCTGCTAAAAAGTTGCATTTTACTGCTTGGAACGCATGTTTGTACCGTTACAAATATTAATGTCTACAAACAGGTCTCAGCACACTGAGCCTCAGATTTAGAAAAACATTGATTTTTGCTCATTTACGATGGTTGGGATACGTTTTAAAGTGCTTCATTTCCGCTTACCATACCACACCTTATTCGCAAAGCCTCGTAGAATCCGGGAGATACTGCCAACTAACAAGTTGATGATATGGCGCATTTGGATGAACCTGCTCACCGTAGCGCTGGGTTCAGTTGAACATATATGTTTCCCTGTGTGGGATACACAAGGTTCACCTAATACTTGGTTGGAAACCTCACACAAAATGGTCGTAAACCGTAATCATTTGCGCCAATATAGTTTAATATGTGTTTATTATGTGTTATATTTTCTGGTTCCAAGGTTGTCAAAGCCGGGGCGGTTTTGGGGATGAGCTCCCAATTCCAAAAATGCTCCAATGGCCCGCGTCTCATACAGCCTCTACAACCAAGTCCAGCTCCTGACCTGCACGCGTGGTCCTGTGTGACCCGGCGGAACTGCTTCTACTGACAGGAGAAAGGGCGAAGGCGGCTGACTGGTGCCTCAAAACCAGCATGCTTCGGGCAGGTGGAGCTCGTTAGTCCATGAAGGCGACCCACCTAGGGGAAGGAAAACCCTTATCTCAAATCTCCACTGCCTTGTGGCTACATTTAATCATGGAAAAGGCTTCAGGAGTCAACCTCGAAGAAAAATCCGGAGCCGGAGTCCCGTTAGGCAGTCCGAAGTTTTATACAACTTCGCCCTACAAACTCCTGCGACGGCATTGTTGTCCAAAAGTATCAGCCTAGCTGTTCCTTTGGTTCTGGTGGTGCCGTGGAGAGGGAGCACTTGCTGCGTGGGCAACAGCTAGTTCTCCACTTTGAACTGCTTTGCCGTACATTTTCTATAACGTTTCATTTGCTACGAATGCCGAACGATTTTGCATTCCAAAATTGCTATATATATATATATATACTATAGAGAAGTCATAAGCTTTAATTGAAATTAATTGGATTTGCAGAGGCCAAAATGAAAATTGGTGCAGCTTTAGGCTTTAACATGTCGAATAGTAGCAGGATAACAATTTCTGATTTCCTTCCTTGACACAGCGGAATAGTGTGAGCACCGAACTACACCCATTGTGCTCGGTAACCAAATGAGTTGATGCTCGTGTGAACTGGAATACCTCAAACTAATCAATTTAGGGTGTTGTGACACACAGAACATGCAATCGTTGAACATTTTTAATTAGAAATTTTATCGCGTGTTTAACAAACTCTCTACAAGGCAACAATCCTTGCAATACCGTTTTCCATACAACAAGTAATTCAAAATAATTCAAAGTTTTAATGGTCTAAAAAGCAAATACTTTACAGTAACCATAAATTAAAAAAATATATCGAATGTATAAATGATGTATAAATATATCGAATGTAAATGTGCAAAGTCAGCATATGTATTGAGATGCGAGGTTGAATTTGGTGATTATGGTGTAAAGCTAAAACATGTCACATCTAACAAATTAGAGCAAATTCAACGTATGCTAAAATATTGATCTGTCAGCTGCATCGCAAATGTGGTTGGTACTTAGCATCGTCTAAATGAATTCGTCTCTAAAAATAAAAATACAATGCTTGTAGCTTAGCTACTGAGAAAACATGATAAACGTGCATTTCACATTGCCCTCAATCATGACCTGTCTAAATCGCTTGGTTGTACGTGATGTTTCTGCTTATTCGCAGATGAAATGGTTTTAACAGTCCATTCCGTTAACGACGCTCGTTGCATAAGCGAAGACAGCATTGCTTATTCTGGTCAAATCCGGTGTGTATTACGAAGCATTCAATTTGTCCTATCTGCGGAAAATATATCTTATCGATCCTCACTTCGCTTTTTCACCAAAACAAATTTGATAGAATAATATCGTGTTGACATAAACTCATATAACAGTTAATCGAATCAACGCAATTTTTAATTTCCAAGAGCTTTCATATTCAGTATCTAAATTACACAATAATAATGACGACTCAATAATCCTTAAAGAATGTGATGAAGTCACGTAAACCGCACCAATACCAACATTTTTTATCGTGATATCGAGACAGAGAGAGAGCAATTGCCCATATATAATCTGAACGGGTTTAACATGGATTGAGATAAACTACTCATCTACTTTGTCTGCAATAGGTACATTGTTTTCCGAAGATGCCAGCCGGATAGACACATTTTCGGAACATTCCTGTATACTATGGATCAACAGATATACTTAGGATTAACAAAGATATAGCTGAGCAACAACAAATACTGACTAAATTACATTTTTCATGTTTGTCGAATTAATAATTTTTTTCATTTTCCATACTAATTGGGTGGTGCAGTATTATATTATTCGTCTAAATGCCGGAACATAATGTAGGTTAGCTCGAATTACATTACACCTCTTTACGGAGGACGTCAACCATTAAACCATGAAAGACATACACGCAGTCATTACACAAGTTGACTCATTTCTTGAACATCTATTCAAACATCATTACTTCCGCGCAAACAGCTTACAAATGAGGCTCATACGCATATTACTGCCTATTGCTATCATCCTTGCGCAAAAGATTGTTCCTCCAAAATGTATGAATAGAATATAGCTGTAGAACACCAAAGGATATTTGTAAAAAGGCAAAATATAAACGTTGAGGCCTTGAAACGGTTAAGTCATTTAAAACGCCGCTTAAAATGAACACGTTCTGTGCTTATGATGGTAATCCGTGGTCGACATCAATCGGAGTCCAACAACAGCAACAATAACAAAACCAACTCTCGGTGCACACGTAGCCAATTTAATTCTTCAAAATTCCCTATTACCGCCTTGACTTCTGCTGGTAATTTGACATTCTAAATAGTTGCTTTCTTTGAAATGCGCTCCCTGAAATGCTGGATACTGATTCTACTGACAGGTTCTATGTTCCTAGGATTCATAATATTGTCGCAAAACGACTTGATTGCACCTTGACTTAACTCGCGTTTAGTATTTACTTAGCTATACGTGATAAACCTAGGAATTATTGACTTTAGTTTCCGAACTTTTGTGTTTGAAGTATATTCAATATCAGAAGGTGATTGTGAAGCCTAAACTTTTAGTCAACAAAATTCTTCAATCTTTATACATGAGTTTTCATTCTTAGTCATTCTTTCCTCATATCAACAGGCCAAGAAGTTTGAATATTAACAATTTCGAAACAGTCTGAATATTTCTTTGATTTTAACAACACGACCTGAGATCGCGAAGCGATAACTTTCATTGGAAAATGACAATCTATAAAGCCAGAAGTTATTAGACGTTTATAAAACATAACAACCTATAATTGACACTTGGCAATAATCAGTTCCAACTGGGTGATAAAATCTGTTTCAACTTCTACCCAAATCGATGGATCGATAACCAGAGCTCTCATGTCTATTATGCCAACGTCTCTGTACCGCAATTACGGCCTGCATAGAGGTCGACTTCCTGCTTTCAACTTTTAAATCTTTTATACAACGGCCATATTCTATTTTTTAAACGTGACACATTATGTCTAAGTGGCGGTGCCGCACTAGAATGAACACGCTCTGTGGATCAGCTACATGTCACACCAGAGCTTGGTTTGGACAAAAATAAATAATAATAAAAACAGGACATTTTAACAGTTAGAAGAGCTTGAAGCATTCATTCTACCAAGCAAATAACCGCCAGCGGCTTTATAATTACAAAAATTGTCAGCAAAGGAGCATATCTGTTTTCATGCAAGACACACTATAGATGAAGTGGATAAGTGTAAAGAAAGGATGGTGCAACATAGTGGGTAATATCGGTTCAGCCGCTTCTTCTTAATGTTTGCTGACGTGCTAGCTTTCAGTACCACACTAGTTGACAGCATAGAAAAATAAACATGCTGATAACGTGTTTGCAATCGAATGTAATATTGAGCAACGAGTGTAAGTTGAGTTGTGGTATTGCTGACAGACAATAGTTTAAAATTGGGTCTACGCCAGCAGACTGGGAACGGGACTCTATCACACCTTAAATCTGGTGGATATTGCACAAATCGTATCAAGAATCGTTGGGTCATTTGCACATAATCGATCGAAGTAAATATGTGAGCTATTCACGCGAAACAATACGATAAATATCTTTTAGCTCAAATCGCGCTGCTCAACTCATGATGACTATACCTGCGTACGCTATTGCAATTATATCACATGCAAAAATGTATATTAAGTTTAACGAGGATGCAAAAGTTGCGAGGTTAAAGTTGGAGAATTTTCAAATTTTTTTGGTGGAAAAGGCACTAATGAAATTGAAACAACTTTTAGAATTCTGAATTAGATAACAATTAAGAAATGATCGTGAGTTATTTTCTTCGAAACATACTAGTTCACGGAGAGCATCCATGCTTCCACTAGAAAAGAATAATTGCATGTCAAACACGGATAATATTGTATCGATGCTCCTGTGTATAATTTAAAACACACTAGCAAGAAAAATTCTTTGTCCTTTTAAGAAAAAGAATGTGAGAATGATCTTTATATCCGATGTCTATTAACTGTTATAAAGTTACCAACCAATATTCCACTAAGTAAAATGATGTACCATTAGAACGAAGCCTATGAAGTCGTGTAAATGACTGCGATGCAATTCATCATATATTTGATTACGATAGTACTGAAATTCTATTAAATAGTTTGATTAATTATTTAAATTGCAGAGTCGCTCAATTGTTGTTCCACATCTAGGTGTCGATTCCGATCAAGAAGTGAATAGCGTTAAGTCACGTACTCAGAGTTTTCGCCTGAATTCAGACAAGTGCATCATGGTTGCACTACTGTACTATTCGAATCGATGTAACAATCCAAACTGTGAAGCTAAACATGCAAACTAGTCGAAGCTTTATCAAAAATAGGATTGGATCATATACTTCTTAACAAATACTCATTGATATATCGAACCTTAAACCTTGAATTAATTTACTAATAGGTTTATTCAACATGCTTCAGATAATACAAGTGACGTCGCCGTTTTTGTTCTCAATTTTCGTGCCGAAGTCAACAAGCGATAAATTTTGAGCAATAATTATTGATTATAAATTCTGACATAAGCGATGCCCAACTCCCTTCAAATTCTATTCAAACACTTGTTAGAGAACAAAGTTTGAAAATCACTGGGAGAGAATATCACGCAAGAAATTTCCTCAATTTACATAAAATATATCAAGGCACATTTTCGAGCCGTTATTCCTTTATTGCACCGAAAAGGAATCGCATGAATAACATGCTTGCGTCATCTCGTCGTTCTACTCAGTGAAGTTCAATCATAGTTGGTAGGCTAGCGAAAGCTTATTCTCATACTATAGATTGCTTAATTGAGAAACTACGCGCTATATTATAAAATCTGAAGTTACTTCGAAAAGCAAGTAAGTTTTTGTAGGCAGAGAGTGGTCTGTTTCGAATAGTTCTCATTTCTCATATATTGGACAATCTGAAAGTTGAAACCAGGGTGTTTATTGAGGGTGCTGACTTCACACATGATAGATACATATTTCTGAGGATTTTATTAGTATTTACCATGCAATACTACTGGCCAATCAGTACTTTATATCCACCTAAATTGATTATCCCATTGACAGTTAAATAAACAGTATATTTTGTGGGATAAAAGAGTTCACATGTGGTAGTCCTTGATCATTCGTCAATTATGATTCATTATATGTTCGAATGTATTGACAGCTATACGGACTGAAATGACTAACAAAATTACAACGATTGTAATTCTATTTAGATTGAACTCGGACAATAGTGACTCGAACTGTAGGGAAATTTTTTGAAGTTATAGAATTTTTGAAAACGGAACTAGAAAAGCTATTTGCTTTGAGCAAGACGTTGGAGTAATTGATGTGGTTGGAAAGTTTTAAAACGTGAGATTTATTAAGAGGATCAGTTTACTATGATAAATTTCAGTGTCTGATAGCAAGTCTCCATTAGATAAGAGAAGAAATTTTTAATAATATTGATCTTCGGTCGGAGCAAATAGTGATTCACTGAAACCAATGAGTACATATTAAAAACAGGTTCGCAGTTTTCGAAAGATTGAAACAACAACTAATCTATACTTAGATAACATATTGAATTTTGGTAGGCACAGAATGTGTATGAACTAAACTCATAATTTTCTATAGGTAATTTTCTCTTGACTCCGATAACTCTGCTTCAGGTCCGTCTAAAATATACATCTATCGCTAGAGTTTAGGATTCTTATTCTTATCATGCTTATGTGAAATTATTATATAATAAGTCATTCAAGTGAGTATTAAGCAA
>JACCGJ010007351.1:0-11514 GCA_013407085.1 Atriophallophorus winterbourni
CAGATTTTCATTAATAAGTAGTATATGACGTTCGAAAAGCAGGCCTGAAGCACACAACCGGTTTCGCGGTTGTTGCCGCTCATCAGGTATGCGTATCCGTGACCTGACATTCGAACGCCGATCTGGCTTTGTGCTAAACCCAATTTTTTGCGAATTCGAGGATAAATCCTCATTTGCAAATTGAAATTTTGCTTTCATGTACATCCATCCAACAATACGTTATAGTATGAAAGCACAAGTATGATCCAGGCAAAGTGCCGTACAATCAGAGACTGCACGTGGGCTAAGATACTGTCAGGTTGCCCAGGCCGAGACATATATGAGAAAGAAAATAGAAATGGTAGTGAGACTCCAGCGTGTTTCAGCATGCATCTCACTACCGTTGGTCAATCAATTTAGCACGATGTTAGCCGTACAGCACAGGAATGCTGCAGGATTGCACATCCGTGCATCCGTCCATCCAATTTTGATTGCATACTCTGTATTTTTATAGCTGTCATCCAATGATACATTTAAAGCGATCGCTTTTTTCACCATAAAATCTTGATACTTGACCATCAGCAACTTTTTTTCCAGTCTTTACCAGCTGACGCGTACAGCGCTCGGCGTGGTAACCGTTCAGGTTTCATGCGCAGGACGTGCACCAACCTGCAGAGACGACGTTGGTTAATAGCTGTCTGAAGGCTACCGTCGTTGCTTCTTCGGGGTTGCAAACGTGGTGTTACCACCGAAAGTGAACAATCCTTCGCAAGCAACGTTGTTCGAAGACCTCCAGCCTCCTAGCATCTTCTACGCGAACTGTCCAACATACTTTCCCGTAAATTGCTGTCATTACTTCCCTTTAAACTCAAGTTTAAATACAACCAAATCAATACAGACACATAGCAGCTGGCTTGTAAATTAACGTACATTTTAACGAAAGGGATACGCTCAGTTGTTTTGAGCAACACAACACACACCTGTCAATCGTTCAGGGTGTGCTGTTACAAAAACTAAGTTTTGGGTATGTGTATGATAATGAAATCACAAGCCTAAAACTAGACAAAGTGATGCAGAGTCAGAAACAGTGCGTGGGTTGAGGTACTGCCATGTTGCCCAGGACAGGGCGGATCCAAAATTGACAATGAGACTCCAACGTGTTTCCGCATGTCCGTCATTACTGTTGGCCGAAACATTTTAGCACGATGTTAGCTTCACGGTAAACAACCACTGCACAAATACACATCCGCGAAGAATCGGGAATCTGCTGTAGGACTATGTGGCCTCAGTAACAGAAGTTTCTTCGAACCCAGGATGTCAGCGCGAACACGATGCGATATCAAGTACCGATATTTTCACACCTAGGTTCTGCGCATGTACAAACAGTTAGTTCATGTTTGAACACACATTGACTTGAATTCGTCTCAATGCGTGTCTTGAACGCTGTACAGTAAGATTAGCACAGATTTGTCCTATATTTGTGACTACTCATCCGTACCAAGCCCATCGAACTATTCACAAAGTTGATCACGATTCACTGGACTCGAGTTTTGCACTTATTTGAGCTCGTCAGCAGTGCATATCCTCTCCCGCTTCGGGTGGGATTTGAACCCCCGATCCTCACCATTGTAGTCCCACGCCTTAACGACCTGGGCTACCGTCCACCGTTTGACCGATCGCAATTAAGCGTTTATGAACCATTCTCCAGACTGACAGTTTTGTCCTACACGGCAGTAATCAAGGTCAATCGACCTGTTCGCTTTCACGCACGGCATCGATTATACGCGACAGCGACAATTTTTGGATTTCTTTCACGCAATCAAGTGAAATAGGTGCTACGTATTGGCTGAGAAAGAATAGGGTTGTCCAGGCCTGAATGGATATTGAACGAAGAGGATCCGTTGGTAATATTCCTACCTTCGTTATTTCTGACTATAGGTACTAATAAACTCCGCAAGGACGGTCCGAAGCCGTCTAAGAACGGAGGAGGGTGGCTTAGGGCTAGCAACCCTATCCCGTTAAACCCTACATTGTCCGGAAACGATGACAACAGATCGTGGTTCGGTCTTGTCTGCAGGAGGAGCCCAGTCGCATTACGAAGTTAGCCATGCACTGGCATCCGCAAGGTAAACGAAAAAGGGGGCGGCCCAAGGAAACTTGGCGCAGAACGGTGGACGCGAACTTACATAATAAGGATTCACGGTGCAGACGGCAAAGGAAGCAGCGAACAGACCGGAACCACTGGCGTGGAATGTTTGTATTCGCCTCAGGTGCCACCGGCACGGAGCGGATGAATGAAATGAATGAAGTAGGTACTCTTGATCTGCCGGAATTTGTGGCACAAACCAAACGAAACAAATATGGTCCATTACTATTTCATTTGTTGCGTGACCTTGAAATCGTTTGTTTGTTTTACAAATGTACGAACAACGGCGCCGTTGGCTAGCATGATTGATCGAAATGCAGACAGCCACCCTCTGGTACAACACAAGCCCCGAGATGAACGACGACCATCCACAATAACAAGAGCAAATGGACAACTTCAGTGAAAGGCGTCAAAGTCGGTCAAACGAACCCTGCGAGGTGAGAGCTTGATGCGCACCGATGGAGTGACAACCAGTACATACATGTCAAGAACAGTGTCGTGATGACGGGATTTGCCCATAAAAGATGGACGTGCGATGTTTTGTTCTTCATATTTTTTTGGGTTGTGGAATTTGTGAGTGAATGTGATGAACTTTCGACAGGTTGACCTCAGTGAGAAATAGGGACGTGACGTAATCGCTCCTCCCCACTTTCCATTATGATGCATAACATTGAAGTTGTTTTGATCATGTAGCGCTACTCGTTCACAAAGCTGGATTGGATAAGTTTTCCGTTCAGCGTGTAGGCGTCACATTCCTCTCACTTTGTTCAAACAGGTTCAGAAGCATTTAGACCCCTTCCTTTGCCATTCATTGTGGATACTATTGTTTCACGGTTGCGCTTGAGTTAAGCCTTCAATAGCTGCCACCAATGTACTGCTGTCTATGACGATCATACCAAACGCATTGTCATTGCATTGACAAGGAACGAGAAGCTTTTGTTTTCCGGATTCAAGTCTGCAGCAACACCTTCAACTTTGATCCTTGCAACACACTGCTGGTTACACCAAAAGAACCAAGGTTGGAGACGCATGACTATTATTGTGGTGGTTGATGTCAACGTCAAGTCATCGATTGAAAAACACGCATCCAAGATAAGGTTCCCATTTGCCCTCAGCCTAGCTGCGACTAAAAGCATGCGTCACTGGAAACCAACCAATTCAACCGGTTCCCGTAAACCCGACTATGGGATATATTCCGGAGGTTCTTTGAGTCACCTTTGCTTGGAGTGCTCTTTCAAAAGTGTCAAACAAGAGCTCAACAACGAACATCACGCGAGGGCCACAGGTGACAAAACGTTAGATGACAGCCATCGTAAGCTTACATGCAGTTCGTGGAAACTATACCTGAAAACTAGTCGAGTGACAGACGAGGAACATCCAGAGCTATTGAACGATATGCATTTCGTGAAGGTCGATCAAACGATTCGAACGTAGGTCGAAGAGTACCGAATGATATGAAATGACCCGAGAATATTTGCAACTACTCATCCGCGCCAAGCCCATTGAACTATTCACAAAGTTGATCACGACGGTCCATAATGGAAGCACTGGAATCAAGTTTTGCTCTTAGTTGAGCTCATTAGCAGTACATATCCTCCGCTTTGGGTGGTATTCGAACCCCCGACCATCACCATTGTAGTTCCACGCCTTAACGTCCATCGTCTATGAACTGTTCTCCAGATTGGCACATTTGAGTAGGTTTGTTTGTCCGACCAATTCAGAAATAGCCAGCAACATCTGTTGTGGTCGCCCAACCGAACACATCTTCTTGTCAGGACTTCCCATCGGATACAGTGTAAGCTAACACCGATTAGATCTGATGGGCATTGTTGTTTTAAGCAATATTCGGAGAATATGTTGTTTATACTTCTGACTACTCATCCGTGCGAAGCTCATTGAACTATTCACAAAGTTGATCACGACGGTCCATAATGGAAGCACTGGGCTCGAGTTTCGCTTTTATTTGAGCTCAGATCAAAGTGACACACTCTGAGGACATCCTCTGTGGTGGTTATGAGGTTCGCTTATTAGGGATGACCGTGTGTTATTCAATTGTCTTGTGGGGTTCATGGGTAGTTAACCGTTGTCGTCAGGTTGTGAATCGTGACTGGAGTGGCTAAAATGACCTTGGGTAGACAACGTAAAAGATGGTAGGACCAGAAGGTCATCTAATATCGATCGACCTGACGTAAACGCCCCTATGATCATCCGGATACGCATTTTACTCATTGAATAAACCCGATCGGTAGAAAAGGAACTCCACATAACGATTTCCGAAGACTTATTATAGCCCCGTGGCACATGAAACACAGTTGTTTTGAGCCACAAGCAGTCTAATTTCACAGAATTGTAACAGTGTGGTGCGTACACATGTTTTAATCTAAACGAAATGAGATACGCAAGGTGCATGAACATACACATGTGACGCGCGTGGCTGGTGACAAGCGAAAAAAACTAATCTGCGCGCATATCATGCCACATTCTTGAAAAATGAAGCTATAAAAAAACGTTGACATGCTTCAAGAAACAACGCGAAGAAGGAAAGATGACAGGGAATTCAAAATGGCACCGCAATAATACCAGCAACAGCTAAACATACCACACTTGCCTGACATACGTTTGATCTGTCGCACGCAGCGTGGCTCAAGTGTATCAATCAGAAAAGAAATAATCCAAATCAGACAGCGAGAAACCGAATACTGTGAGATGTTGAACACTGTCAGATATGTATGCATGTATGTACGAGATTACAAGCTTGATCCAGACAAAGTGCCGCACAGGTATTGTCGATTGCGAAAGTTTCGTCATCAAACTAGATGGCATCATCAGCGAAACTTCTTTCGAGGTAATTTGACGATGGGCATCATTCGCAATTATCTGCTGCGTAACGACCTTATTTCTGTGATTGGCTGATATTATTGCGTGTCCACGTTGTGGGAGTGATCTCATTGGTCCGTAGATGGCATCCAATTGAATGTGCTCATTGGTTGATTGATTGATTGTGACGCTGAATTCCACGCTTCGAGAAACTCTCGAAGCAAGGCGACTTCTAATTTCCGAAAAATGGCTACCCAAAGAACTCGATCATTTGCAACAAAGATGTTACAATCCAATCGCCCGAGAACAGCACGAACACAACAAGATGGCATCCGTTATTCTTACTTTCCACGGGCACGAAGTATATATTAGCTGACCAATCAGAATCCGTTCAAGGGGCACGAATCAGAATGCGTTTATTTTTAAGCCAATCATGGCATCTGGCCGTCCTTTAAAAAGCGCTGCATAGCCTACACGCAGCATATTTTGACGATGTCGCTAGTTCAGGTTTTTGCAGAAATTTTCGGAACCGTTGCCGACCCCATACAATTTGAATCCCTAGTTGAAGCAGCAGGTGCTATTTCCAGGTTTCAAAGCTCCACTGGTTCATCGTATTACATTCGGAGCACAGCACCAAATGGCAGGTTTGTGTTAGCTTAACTTTGATAATTTGCAGATCCCGGACTTACGAATGCGTAAAAGCTGGACGACACCAGCCATCTTCCCGAGGAATTCGTCGAACGCAATCCCGTAAAATCGGATGTGGGTCAAGAATACTCATCTCGAGGTTGCCTAGTGAAAGGTTTGGTGTCTCTCGAGTTTCCTTGGAGCACAACCATCCCATTAATTTATTAATGGCTAAATACGAACCGACTCATAGGCGCCTCTCACTGGACGAGATGTCAACGATAACCCCTTGGTTGTTGAACAATACTCCATCGTTCAACATATGCAATTATATCCGAACGCAGATGGGGAAATACGTCACGCCGTGTGACGTAAGAAACATGCGATGGAAGCTGCTGGCGAGTCACAAAACCACAAGTTTTTTATACGACTTGAGCTCCCAGCTCAATACATCCGGCCGTTGTTCTATGGAAACTGATGCTGAGAGCAATCTCACTCATTTCATATTTATGACGAATGAACAGAAAACCCTTTGCCGCCGGTTTCCTCATTTCATTGGCATTGACTCAACTTTCAAGAGTTGCCGTGAAAAGTACCACTTATTCGTCATTGTTGTGGTAGATGGCTGCGGTAAGGGTATTCCTGTTTGCTTCGGATGGTTGCGGACGGAGACCACAGCGTCCATATCTTTGTTCCTACGCAAGTTTTTGGAATTCGCTAACCCTGTTAGCATTCTGTCGGTCATGATGGATGACAGCGCTGCCACTCAGGCTGCAGTGAGAGCTGAAATGCCAGCAGCACACGTGTTTCTGTGTCGTGTGCACATTATACGGAATGTTACCAAAAGAGTATGTTCATCTTAATTACTTAACATGTTTACAGCAACCTGGTGCCTTGTTTATGAAGTGGTTCTACGTAGCCATGAGCACGCGCAACAGGTGGAGATATATTCTATCTTTGAATGCCATGAATAGGGTTAACGAAACCCTATACCAACAGTACGTGAGGCCAAGACTGATCCACCGAGCCTCAATGTGGACAACAATCAGATCGCCTCGAGTTCCCACTTTTGGCCGAAGGGACAATAACTTCGTTGAAGCCACCCATCGGTCAATAAAGAGGCACAATTTGAGTGGGAACATTTGTCTCTGGCAAGCTGTCGAAAGAACGAAGGACGTCTTCCAACACATCCTTCAGAATCGTCAGGCTCTGTTTGTCTCTACCAGTCGTGGGCCTCGCGAAATTCCTCAGCACCCTGAGCTTGATGGAATGTGCACCCTGCTAGTACCCAAAGCAGTGGAATTGCTGACCGACCACCTGCGGCAAAACCGTCTGATGACTTGCGTCAACATACAAGAATTATACGCGGTGACTGAAGGTTCCAAGACATACAAGGTATCTATAGACACCTGGCAGTGTGATTGTCCATTTTGCACCGATTATCTTCTGCCTTGTCGGCATGCTTTGTATGTCAGAAACGCACGAGGTATTTCCATGGGTTAGTGAAATTCATTCGCTTAACCAATTGGCTTTCAGATAATTATCCCATTTTCAATCGTTGGCAAAGATGTTACAACGAAATGCTGCCAATAACTTCAGGTTATGTTGACCAGGCAAGGACATCTTACGCAAACGAAACAAAATATGACTGCGCATTCGGTACAATTGTTACAGTACAAACAGTACATTTATTCTCTTATGAAACTCATTACCGTCGGGTGTTGTGCATTTACCTATTGAAAGGATTTTCATCAGCATGGTTAAGTTAATCCAGTTAGCATGTAATGCAACCGTTTCTATTTATATACTCTCGCTCAATTTTATGAAAATGTGTTTAGCCCGATAACGGTTAGGGCGAATGAGAATTTACTGACATCGATTGTATCTCAACAACTGAATGATATTGAAATTAATTTAGCGATTATACGAAGACACTTGTGTCGACTGAACCCTAGGAAATCTGGAGCCGATGGAATAACACCAGCACTACTAAAATCCTGTGACCAGCAGCTGTGTGAACCACTATGTCAATTGTTCCAACATTCCTTAACCGAAGGAGTGGTGCCAACAGAGTGGAAGACAGGAGTAATTTCACCAATTTAAATATAGTTCATAACTTGGAATCACGAAATATACTATCTGTCGCCCAGCATGGGTTTCGTAAAGCTCGCTCATGCTTGACAAACTTGCTGACGGTATTAAACGATTGGACTCAAACGGTTGACGCAGGAGACAGTGTGCACGCGTGCTATCTGGATATGTCGAAAGCTTTCGACAGAGTTGATCACTTCCTGTTGCTACAAAAGCTGAAACAGATTGCTATTGACGGGCAGCTACTCGTGTGGTTCGAAAGCTACCTCAATGGGCACAAGGCAACCGTTCGAGTTAACGGGGTGCAATCACGAGTCATTAATACCTCCAGTGGTGTACCGCAAGGTTCCGTTCTCGGTCCAGTGCTTTTCTTAGTTTACATCAATGATTTACATGAGACGCTCTCATGCAAGGTAGTTCTTTTTGCGGATGATGTTAAACTTTGGATGCGAATAAAATCAATTGCAGACTGCGTAAAACTGCAAAGTGATTTAGATGCACTACACGAATGGTCAGTTACAAATAAACTGCCGTTCAATTTTCAAAAATGCAAGTTACTGCAAATCGGTAAGCCCTTTCAGTACGAATATCACTTTGGGCAGAAGATTTTGAGCTGGACGGAATCGGAGAAGGATCTTGGAGTCTGGATATGTGGCAGCCTAAAGAACAGCGTGCATTGTGAGGTCATTTACAAGCGTGCTTCAAAGCTTCTAGGTATGCTTCGACGGATCTTCAGAACCTTTACGACTGTAACGTTGCCAAGAATCATGAAGACCTACTTAATTCCCACAATGGAACACGCATCGCAAGCATGGACTCCGTGGATGAAAAAAGATATATTCTTGCTTGACAGGATATATCATCGTGCAACTAAACTCGTGCGTGGTTATCGAGACCTTCCATACGAGGAAAGGTTGAAAAAGCTAAAGCTCCCCACTCCCCTTCAACGTAGACTTCGAAGTGACGTTATCCTTACTTACAAAATATTGAATACTCCAGATCATCCACTGAAACATTTGTTCAAATACCGTGAATACGGAATTACACGTAGCCACTCAGCGGCACTACAAATTCCCCATTCCCGTACTAATTGTCGCCTATATTTCTATTCGGTACTTGTCTGTTTTCTGTGGAATGCCCTTCCCGAAGCAATTATCACCTCTCCCTGTATCCAAACATTCACTCGAACCTTGGACACTTATTTGTTACATAACGATTTGACGATGCCCATGTATTGACTCAGGGTAAGCATATTACTTGACATCGTGACATCGTATAATTGATTTTTTTATAACTCTTATGGAACGCATTTTTACTATGATATGGTAATAGTGAAGCTATGTGCTTTTTGTGACCATAAATTCTTGAATCGTGAATCTTGAATATGTTCTAAGCTCTGGAAAAGAAGCTTGGTTGTTTACTATCTCTTCAGGTCATCTAGAAAAATTGCTATCTATGCGATAGCTTGTTTGTTTCACATTGGGAATCTACTGTATGCCTGTCAATCTTATATGTTTAACGTGTTTTTAATAAAAAAACGAAAAATTTCATTTATTCATGAAACGAGGAAAACCTTCACGCCTGATAACACTCAAATTTTACTCGTACGACTGCCAATTCTTATTGGCTGACAGAAATACATACGCCGCACGTAATGTCTACCCTTAACTTCTCGGGTTTCTGTAGTAAATCACTTCGAACACACACACGCATCACCTGATTGGTTGATGTGCCCTCTCGGGTTTCTACAGGAGGCAAAAGTGTAAATAACGCACGCCCTAAAGATTAACACATACACACACCATATCTCGGAGATTACCGCGAGAATCGTACACCCGCTCGGAATAAATGTAGCGCACAAAACCGCATCAACACTGAGAAGTTAGCTGGTCAAAAGTCAAGGACATGGTTGCTAACAAAGAAAGAAATAACGTCGTGTACCGATTGGGAGAAATATTATATCACACAAACGGGAAGGTTTGACACAAGGATACATGAGCACAAATTGGCTAACGTCGACATGATCTCGGTACACGCGGATCAAGAAGGACACGAATTCAATTGGGATAGAACAGAAATCATCGCCAAAGGCAAACCTCGTCACATTCGAGAGTTTTTTGAAGTGTCGTGTTCAACACCACAATCAATCAATGAGCACATTTAATTGGATATACGGACCAATGAGATCACGCCGTCAACAAGGGAAACGCAAGAATACCAATCAATCCCAGGTGATCAGGTCGCTAGCATCAGATACATTCGAATGATGCCCATCGCCAATTCGCTTCGAGAGAAGTGTTGCTGATGATGTTATCTAGTTTTGTGAGGAACCGTCCGCAATCAACCATGACCTACAATCCCGTACCTGAGTTGCAACTACTCAATACAATTTGGTACAGTTTTTGCTATCACCTCTACCTCTTCACTGTTCTATTGCTTAGGAGATGAAATGGATGGTAAACGTTTAACCGCCCAAGTAAACGCGGTGAAATGCAGTTGTCCTTAGAGTAGACAGTACAGAAGTGACCGATTGATCTCACCTTTTCATGCAGCAGGCAATCTACCAGATAAATACTTAGTGGGAGATCTGTCGAACTTAACTAGCCCTCTAGCTCTCTTGATGCCATCATACATGCATTGAATGTTGGTATTAGCCATAGCTTTTGGGATTGGGATCAGTTCACTGGTCATTTGAGCATCGCCCCTTGGTTTGCTGGACTCAGTTAAACTACACACACAAAAACGAAATAATTGTTGGTCTACGGTTCTAATACAATTCTCCCGTAACCGGAGGTCGAGTATGTTCACGCTGGATATCGTCACCATTATTTTTAGTATTAAAAGGTTGACCTCATGTGACAAGCATCGGCGCTTGGAATTGGATCACTTGAAAACATTTAGAGTATCAAAGTGTAATTGACCATTTTGACGGAATTTCGAGCGCCATTGATATTGACACTTGACACGAACAGCTAACGTTTAAGTAACCCTTGAAAACGCGCACGATTCGATGGTACTTAACACCTGGCACTTTACAGTTAACGACAAGGTCATCCTTTGCATAGTTTGAACATCTCAGGATAGCATTCGGATACGTTTTTCTGGTTTTATTAGAATCTGCTGACATATTAGTTCGTAGAAATGAAATGCAGTCTCAAGTTGAAAACGGTGCATGCTGGCATGTTCTATTGTGTTGAAGATTCAAGAATTTATGGTCACAAAAAGCACATATCCTAGTAAATACTTTTTCCGTACCGACCATTCATGGAGAACATTTAGAACACGTTTCAGCTGTAAACAGTCCGCAGTTGATTTCATCAGCGTCCAAAGTTTAATACCATCAGCAAAGAGAATCACCTTGCATGCGAGCGTCTCTGGTAGATCGTTGATGTAAACCAAGAAAAGTGATGGCCCGAGGACTGAACCTTGCGGTATGCCACTAGAGGCATCAATAACCTGAGTGTACCCCGTTGATTCGAACGATCGCCGTGCGCCCACAGACGTAACTTTTAAGGCATACGAGTAGCTGTCCGCTGATACCCATCTGCTTCAGCTTTTGTAGTAGTCGAAAGTGATCAACTCGGTCAAAAGCTTTAGACATATCCAGATAGCAAGCGTGGATGCTAGCTCCCTTGTCAACCGCTTGGGTCCAGTCGTTTAACCTCGTCTACCTGTTGATATTCCATAGTGAGAACGAACGAATATTACAGGCGATATAACAAAAACATCAAAACGCAATCTCACCATCCGTTGCAATGGGCATGTGAGCACCACAATACACGTCAATCTTATTTAGGCAAAACTAACAACCACAACACTGATCCTCAAACATGTTGTTCTCGGTTACACCTTTG
>JACCGJ010007352.1:0-18850 GCA_013407085.1 Atriophallophorus winterbourni
ATGACATCCTGCATCTCATCAGAGATTTATAGACTCGCAATCTAATGCACTTCATAACTCAGCACCATATGATATTGTCTCAACATAATTATCACAATACACTTTACACGAAATTTCTAAACGTTTGAAGTACATTTCGTGGACATATTGAGAACTGGCTTTCAAGAACAAATCAGGTAGAGTAGAATTCAAAACAACTTGTAATTCCTGTTTTTGTCAAATCAATAATTTTGCCTAACATTATACAATAATTTAGAGATGCTTGGCACAAGGTTACGACATGAATACATTAATCGGCAACTCTAGGTGTTAATCCTACCGTTTTTGTGCAGTTTAGCAAATATGCATTAAGTTTTTCTAGTAAACTGGGGACAACACTGTATTATTCAACTTGGGAGATCGTAACGTTTCTTTGAAGATCATTTCATTCGGTAAGCACACAATTTCTCGAGGTTAACAGTTTTAAAAATATCATACATGGGCTAGATAAAAGTATCGGTCATAATTTAATCGAGAATATGGTATTTGAGAAATGAAACATGACAGTTAGTGGGAAGATTGTAACCAATTTTGAATAGGAACCGAAAAATGTTTGGACGTTGTATTGATTATTCAGTATGTCCGGATTAGGTCAACAAGTGTTTCAATACTTTAGAAACCACTGAACGGAGCGTCTCACGGCAGTACTTGGCCGTATATTAACGACTGTTCTTTTTATAGATTGGTTTAATAACTCCAGTTTTCCAGTCAGCTGTTACGATTCCCACATTTAGTGAGTGCTTGAATAAATTACATAGTGCGTTTCTAAACTGCAGCTCTTATGGTCTAAAATTGCCGGTGTTATTACATGTTCCTATGGATATTTGTTTGCGTTTAGGCTGCGTAAACGCTTCCGCACAACCATCCAGTCACATCGGCATTATTTAGGATTTTCACCTGGCTTTGTGGTTGGTAATGGCACATTCTTTGGACAAAAGACCTACGCATAACATGTTGCGAAGGCATCAGTTTATTCCTGATAGTACCTGTCAAACCGTCTGCTGTCTAAATAGAGAAAACTCCCGACTTGTGCTTAGTCGCGTTGTTTACTATCATGTAAATTATTTGGGTGCGTCTTACCATCTGATGTGTTAGACTCTTATGATGCTATTTATCTTGGCGAATCACGTACGTCAAACAGTTTCGATATAGTTCAAAACGTTTCCAGGATTCGTCTGTTCGATTAATGTTATATGTAAACCATGCCGAATGTCGCAAGGCTTTTTACATTCGGGTGCGTCTTCAAAGTTTGAAAATAGTCGGACCTCATAACTGGTAGATTTTGTTAATAGACTGGGGCAAAATCTGGGTTGGCTCGCATATAGTCGTCAAGTTTTGATTTGAATCTGCCTAGACTTTTGGAGTTTACCAATTTATAGCGGAGGGGATTCCAAACAAAACACACGCACCAAATAATAATACTTGCAGCAGTTTACTTCGGAGTGTGTGCTCGGGGCCTATTTTCGAGTAAAATGATTTCGTGGTTGTACAAGTAGGTGAGTTAAACCAAATAACAGAATTTATATTCAAGTGACTGCTAGGGTGTGTTGCTTTGGTGTAAACCCGGAAAATGTTGAAATCACCAATAATCAGTAGTTGAATTCGGGTCAGATATCCAACGTTACGCATTATTTCTAACAACCGTTCGTTTTGAGCAACAGATGAATTGCGTAAGTGAATCAATGTCTCCCTACAGTCTAGACGCAAACTACACCACAGGGTATAATCTAGCTCGAACTGTGTGTCGGAACACGTTGTACAGTGAAAAAGCTAACGGTAAAACACAGCAACTTCACCATCTCTTCTAGAGCGGTCTCGTCAAATCCGAATCACTTTGGGAATCGCCATCTAGCAATCATTAAACTGAACGTGAAACCACTTCTCGGTTACAGCGATATTGTTAACAGATAAGTGATTACTTAAATGTATAAAAACCACTAATTTGTCTCGCATAAACGATAAACGGTGTTTTGATGTGAATAGGACCTTTGTGGTTTTTTGAAAGACTAACTGAATTTGAGATTTTAACATGTTTTCTAGACAGTAATTAAGCATGTGTTTCTAAAGCTGCCTTTGATGAACTTATTCTGACCACAATGTTGGTAGCTTTAGTGTATTCGCCAAGTAGTTTTGATGGAAAGTCTGCCGAAGCATTAGTTAGAAAAGTTATTATGAGATGTTATTTATCACCTTTATAATTTGGTAACCGAGGTATCCTGAAGTTAATCACAAAACACACTCCTGCGCTCCTATGATATCTTCGATGTAAAACCTCTGTTCACAGCCAGCACGTTGAGCTTGTATGCCACTGTTGGATAGGGTTGGTACGACCATCTTATGTGCACTCAGTCATGTAGATTGGGTTTGAACCGATGATCATGAACAAAAAGCTTATTTGCATGTATCTTCAATACACACACACATCCCCTACGACCGGCTTCGTGCTGTTGGCACTCATCAGGTAGGGACAGTAGGACCAGAATCCGCAAAAGCTTGAAACAGTGGAAAAAAGGTAAACAAGTTGTGCTTGTATGCTACGGTTGGATAAGGTTGATACGACCAATCTGTTCTATCACACGAGCCTACAATCAGGTAGACTGGGTTTGAACCCATGACTATGAACAAAAAAGCTCATTTGCATGCATCTACATCACACGCACAGATAACCCACGATCGGTTTCGTGCTGTTTGCATTCATTAGGTAGAGACAGTAGGATCAGGATCTGCGTGCGCTTAAATCAGTGGACGAATCTTAAACAAGTTGCACAAGTATGCCATTGTTGAATAGGGTTGGTACGACCAACCTGTTTAATCACATGAGCACACACTAATTTAGACTGGGTTTGAACAAATGACCATGAACAAAACAGCTCATTTGCATGCATCTCCATCACACGCACATCCTACGACCGGTTTCATGCCGTTTGCTAATTCAATAAACGAACATACAGTACAAAATCCACTGGTGATGCACAAAAAGAAGCCCCACGTCTTCTATAATTAGATACGTCTAGCAAACGTTCAGAAAAATAGAAGAAAATCACATCAATCTGCTGAAAGGTATGAAAGTTTTATCCAAAAGTGCGTGAGGTCAAAATAATGCAACCGCACGTCGGTTATGATAGGTCCCAAAATTAGCTGCAGTTATCTGGGCAGTCATGCATTGATGTCGAATAACAATGTACAATACTTAAGATGAAACGAAATGTTGCGCGACAACCAGCCTACGCGAATTTCGTTCAGGAATTCATTTTGATTGTGAGACACCCGTTAAGAGCGGAGTTGTAAAGCAGCTTACACTACGTTCGAATTATACACTGGAGTACATTTATAAGTTGACATTTTTGAATGATAAGCTAATAAAATAAGTATATATCGAATTTGAATCACTATAATATCACAAACACCATAATGTATTGTGAAATGCTTTTTGAAAGCTGATATCAGTTTAAAAATGCGCTAATAATCAACTAAATTTCCTAAATGATCACAACGCTGAGAGCGTTTAATTAATCAGGAATGCCCGAAGACATGTAGCAAAATACAGGATTTATTTCTGTTACACATAGATCCTAGATGCGGAGCTATTATACTGTTGCATGCGCGCTAAAGTTTTCATATAACTATACTAATTTATAGGATTTACACTGCTGAATGAAACTTACGTCTTATAACTTCCATTTCAGACCATCGTGATCAACTTTGTGGGTATTTCCAATGATCTATTACTAATGAGTAGTCAAAAAACGTTTTCGTTCATTATTGTAAAGTTAAGGAAAAGCAAAGTTATACTTTAAGTTATGATTTCGGGGTGTGTGAGCAGCACATCACTCAACTTGAAGTATTTTTCTACACTCGAACGGATTACTTTTTTCAGTTAAACATAGCACTTCCCGTTTAATCAAATATTCTGTCAAAGCAATGTAACGACTGAATGCTCATTATCATTTTAGTTTGATAAACCATGGTTAACAACATTTGTGTTATTTTATAATTTAATTCAAATTTATCCCCTTAAGATGATAACAAAAAATAAAAACTTATAATTCTGACTTGATTTTTATTAAAATCAATATTGGTTTCAAATTATAAATATAGACCTAAACAGTTTATTGAAATATTAATGATTCATTAATTGTTGTGAGCTACATGCTTCGCCAGAACAGATGTAAAATTTGTGGTCTGTCTTGTTCAACATTATGGATTTTTCGAATTAACTTGGGCTTAATGGCATGCATAAAAATGGTATAATATCTTCTTTGCTTCGACTGCGATTTCTACATATGTTTGTTTGTCATAAAATCAGCCGTCAGAATTAGAATTCAAATATGAATCCATATTATGCATCCTTTCAAATTTTTCTTGAGAAAAAGAAATAAGTTATGCTCGGATTACAAAGCTACGTATCTCAAAACTCAAGGACAGGTCAGCTTACACCCGACATTTTTATCAGAGTTGTATTGATTGCAATTCACAAACAAGAAAATGTCCCAAATTGAGTCACGCAAAAATCCACTGGTATATCAGAAGCAAACGAGGATCGGTCAACGAATGCTGTACCGTATTGAAGCAATCA
The DNA here is from genome assembly GCA_013407085.1 of Atriophallophorus winterbourni. Lineage (NCBI taxonomy): Eukaryota > Metazoa > Platyhelminthes > Trematoda > Plagiorchiida > Microphallidae > Atriophallophorus > Atriophallophorus winterbourni. The sequence goes on from JACCGJ010007352.1 coordinate 4,616, forward strand.
ATATATACGAAAACCTAACTCAATGTTGGTATGCACCTGGTAAAATCCGAGTAAATATCGATAACGATATGCAGTATGTACCAAGTTGCGCACACTAGTCAGAATCAAATCAAGGTTTGAATGACCAAACGTCCCACGGGATCAAGATTTCGACAAATTATGCTCATCAAACCAAGATCAAAATAAACTAAAGGGTTCGTGAAGCGATAGGGTAATGACTAGCCAGAAAAGCAGGGTAAAATATGAGATTGATGGAACAGAAATAACCAACAAGTGGTTCTTTCGAACGTCATTAGTCACTCCCTTTGTTTTGAATCGCTTCATAACAATTGAAACCTGACGACATGTTTCTTATCAAGTAATAATTATATTTACCAGGCTCGTTAACGTTATAAAATGTTATAATTGCTCTACCAAAAGGTAGTAGATAAAAAAGAAACTTTGTTACAAAAGGAGCGATTATGATTATGTTCTTACAATTCTATGTAAGCCAAAAAACCCATGATCGGTATCATTTCGCTCAATTTTTGTATTTTTGTAAAAATAACCGGAAATATTTCAAGCTAAGATTTGCATGCTATTTAGTTACTCTTTTCAATCTTTTTTCGTTACTGTTATTCGTGTGATATTCTTGTTTAGATTTTTTTCCTAATAAGTAGATGTCTACAGCTGAACGGTGTATTACTTGTTAATATAATATGTACACGAATATTTTAATATTTAAAACCTATAATTTCTTTGCCTGACCTGACTATTTTAAGACCTAGTGCATTGTTAGCCATAAATAAATTTTTATTGCAAAGTTGTTTAGTAAACATTATTCTGTAATTTAACAATATATATATATATATATATATATAATATATATATATTTACACAATCATTTAAAAATGAAAAAGTGCCACCCGGCAATGCACGAGAAAAAAGAAAGAAAGAAAAAAAGTACAATATGAGGGGGAATTTTTTGTCCATTGTTCCACATGTCGATTTTTTTCATTTTTTTATTTATTTTTTTACAAAGTTGAGGGGGGAACACAAACTAGAATGCACTCTCTCCACTGTTGCCGGTTCTCAGCCATCGTCGACAGCGTGTCAAGCCACAGACACTCACTATCCCTTGGACCCCACCCAGGAAGCCGCGTTTGTCCGACCCGAGCTAAACCCGACGTCAAGCGTTTAAAAAGGCCGTCTTCCAGGTCAGCCTTGTCCACCTGAACACCGCTCGCCAGCCTGGCTAACCTCACACACGCAGCGCGCGAAAGGGTATGCGCTCAGTCTTCATCTCAAGACATGCCCTGGCCCTCGAGTTGGAACGGTCCCGATTAGTCTCGTAGCACAGGCTTCCAAAACCGAGAACCCCGGTGCCTAGACCTTCAACGTTGTTAGTGCGGTGTTGCAACCCACGCTCCGTGCAAGCCTCCTAAACATCGACGTTCAAACACCTCGAGCGCCGTAGCTCCTTGGCGCGTACTACACAGCTCCTCGCACCCGTACGCAAGACCGACCTGACTGAGGCAGGTAAACTCTCCCCTTGAGTCTCAAACTCACGTCAAACCGCTTCCAGAGATGACCTAGACTAGTTAACGCGAAGCGAGCTCTCGCAATGCGAGAGCCGATCTCACTTCCCAGCCCTCCTCCCGCAGTGATGCAGCTACCAAGATAGGTGAACTGTTCCACACAGTCCAGACTGAGGTCATCGACCGTCAGAGTGGGCTGCAACCCCTCCCAATCTTGAAGAAGAACCTTACGCTTAGTTGGAGATAAGTGTAATCCGTACCTAGACGCCTCCAATGCTAGCTGGTTCAGGGCATTCTGTAGCAACACCGGATCATCACCAAGCAAAGCAATGTCATCGGCATAATCAAGGTCAGTGACACGGTTACCTGGAAGTAGCTCGATCCCACCCTCAGTGAAGCTACGGAGAGCATTCTGGAGGACATCCTCGATCGCAAAGTTGAACAAGAATGGGGACAGCGGACAGCCCTGGCGCACGCCACTGGTTGTGAGGAACGCCGGCGATAGGCTGCCGTAGACCCTGACCCTCCCTGATGAATGAGAATAGAGCTCCTTCAAGATGGCGACATACTTAGGAGGGATGCCACTCCTAAGCAAGCAGTTCCAAAGAGTAGTTCTGTCCACCGAGTCGAACGCGGCCCGGATGTCCAGAAAAGCTACGATGGTTGGTCGCCGGTACAGGTGTCTGTGCTCTAATAACTGTCGCAGGACAAAAAGCTGATCCACGCATCCTCGCCCCGGGCGGAATCCAGCCTGTTCCTCACGGCAACGTAACTCCCGAATGGGCGATAGCCGACGAAGGAGGATGGAAACCAGGAGTTTAGACGCGACAGGAGTCAGGGATATCCCACGATGATTGGAACACAGATTCCGTGCGCCCTTCTTAAAGATTGGGATAACCGTCGATTCACCCCATGACGCCGGGACCCGCTCCTCAGCCCATACTTTGGTAAACAAATCACGTAACTCCGCTGCCACAAGATCACCTCCCTCCTTAAACAAAATCGGGTGGAGGTCGTCAGGACCAGGTGACTTGTGGCGCTTCAGTGCTCGAATTACCTCTCTCACCTCCTGGAGATCAGGAGCGGCTAAGGAAACGGGCCAAGGCGTGCAAATCGGTGTCTCAGGCGGCGAGGTCGGAGGAGGTGGCTGGCTGAACTGAGCACCAAAGTGCTCAGCCCATCGTTCTAAGCGTCTACTAAGATTGGTGATCGGCGAGCCGTCAGTTTCGCAAATAGTCTCGCTCACTGTATTCAGTTTCGAACCAGTAGCTCTAATTAACTGAAACAATTTGCGAGTATTGCCCGATGCGGCTGCAACCTCCATCTCACAAGCACGTTGCGTCCACCAGGACTCGCGGTCATTCCTTAAGCTGGCCTTTAAGCGGGTATTGAATTCTCTCCGAGCACGGTTGTGTTCAGTGCCGGTGGGTAAAGTTCGACGGTGATCGATTAAAGCAAGTGACTGGGCCGAGATCCAAGAGCGTGGCAAAGCGCGGGTGGGTTGACAGCTTTCAGAAGTAGCGCAGGACAGTGCTGTCCGAACGAAGTTCCAGTGCTGCTCAACATCAGACGGGGGTGCTTCTGCGAGCTCCCTGGTCAATGCATGATGGAACTTGGTTCTGACAGCGGGGAGCATCAAAGAGGCGGTGTCTACATGAGTTCGTCGTGCGCGTGCCTTACCCCCAAATTGGAAGTTGACTGTCGCACAGACTAGCGCGTGGTCCGAGTCCACACTGGTGGTCCAGTATGAACGGCAATCCTTGATGCTACCACGCCACCTGTAGCTAATAGCAATGTGGTCAATTTGAGACCAGACGTGCTGTGATGGTGAGCGCCATGTGGCCATTCGACGCTGAGAACGCCGAAATGTCGTACTGGAGAGACAGAGGCGGTGATCGCCACAGAATGTGAGCAATCGTTCTCCGTTATCTGAACGCCCGCCATCCAGCCCATACTGACCTCCAAGGTGGCGCTCGTATTCAGACAGGCGACCAACGCGAGCGTTGAGATCTCCTGCCATGATTACGACATCTGTCCTGCGTGCCTTACGAAACAAACTATGCAACTTCTCATAGAAGTTGTCCTTACTGAGATCCGCACTACAGTCCGTTGGAGCGTAGGCAGAAATCACAAACAAATCCTTCCACGTTTCGCACCGCCTGTTTACCCGACAGTAGCCACGAAATCGTGCACCGCACAGTCAGCTGTCAACGGGAATCCACTCTAAGAGTGAGTGCTCAGCACGGGAGCTGAGCGCGATACCGACGCCAGCCAATCCGGCAGAGAAAGCATCCGGGTCACTAGAGCGGCGCAGGTGGAATCTGTTGTCTGGGTTAGCTGGTGAGACCAACTGACAGACTTCGCTTGTGTCACGGAGACGGGTTTCCGGCAAGCAGCAGATATCAATGCCTAACGACTCGAGCGTTCGTGCAAGGCCGGCCTGTTGTCCCGGTTGTAGCAAGGTTCGAACGTTAAACGAAGGTAACCTGAATGAAACCCGCGGGCGTAGAAGAGTTGCAGCAATCGACGGCTGTCTAAACGGCATGAGTCGTACATCAGGTAGGGAGAGCGAATCGGGGATGGTAACATGTGGAGGAAAGGTGGCAGAAGCAATTGAAGACATAGAGTTGAGAGTTTCTGGGATTGTAATTGTCGATGTTTGGGTGTGGGCGTGATACTACCTGGTTTCCCAGGCCGAAGTAGAGGAGTTGATCTTCAGGTCTCTCACCTCAATCCTTTGGCCCGAAAGCCTAACCCGCAAGGCAGCGGGGCGACATTAAGGATCGCACCTATCGGGGCCGGATACTATAGAGACAGTTCACAAGTCATTCGCGAGGTAGAGAACAAGCAGGGACTCCCGACATCATCCCTCGGACATCACCGTTGTAGCAAGGTGCTCAACATTGGCAAGAATATCCCTTGAACATTTCGATAAAAAACTGATAGGTTGGCATGGAGCTCTGTGGGAAAAACCCTAAATCATGGATTAGTGGCAATCCAAAGCGCATATTTCCCAGCCAGAAGATTTATAGATAGGCTATAGATTGATGAGCATTTTTGAACGAATGTTTAGAAGAAATTTGCTACTAAGTTTACCAAGAATTTTTGACCCCCGATTTCGTCAAATGATGGAGTATGCAGTTGTGGTCTGTGATCCTCGGTTATAAAATGCTATCACCCATTTGGGTAAAATTCATCTCGGAGAAGCATAAAAAGTGATGAATCTTCTTATTGTTCCGTGCAGTGAATCATTACGAAATTTGGGTCTATGTGAACTTACCAAAAAGTGGATATGTCGTGATATTATTCTCACCTGTACAATTATGTTTACCGGATGACACTCACCGAGGGTCGCGAGGAGGGGATGCACGGACAAACCCTAACCCACTACATTCCAAGTTTACTTATTGATTGCAGATACTTCGTTTTCACTGTGCGTGCTAGATTTTTCCGAAATTCTCGACCACAACATGTGGTGAACTCCCCTCGAATGACGCTATTCAAGACAAAACTGGACATGCACATGCCAACGAACAATATTCGTGAGCCGTACATTTCATATTTTTTATATACCATAATTTTTGATGTTTCAATTCATACCACAATACTTTGGTGTGGTGAAGTGTTCGTTTTTCAATCATTGATCATCGAATCCTCGATGATTTTCATAAATCTAGTTCGACTTGCAAAAAATTGTTTCCCGCAAAAAGCGAATCGACCGAAAATTTTACATGGATATACCACTTTGTCATTCATTCAGAAATATTTCTTAGATTATTATGGTCATTATCGCGGAACAACGAGGATATCCCACCTTCCATCATTTAATTTTGAGCATTTAGTTTAAGTTTCTGGCATCTCTAAATGATTTACAATCCGTTTTCAGTACAAGATAGCACCGTAAAAAGCAATCCTTAATAAACAAGGATAATATGTTGGAACGACAGTAACTGTGTACCTGAAAGGCTTTATTAATTCACCTTCTGTGGTAATCTTGGTGTCTGAGAATTGTATTAAAATTCGAATTGATTAATACTATGACTTAATATTACTATTATCATTTTTATTGTTGCTGATGTAATAATAATTATTTTAATCACTAATTTCTCCTCTTGTACCCAACACATTCTTAGATTTGGGCGGTTGACAGCATAATTTATGTATAGCATTGACTGATCCATGGATTAGTATATCATGTAAATAAGCTGGGAATCTTCACAAAAGGGTCCATTTCTCACTGCGCCAAAGTTGCTTAAAATGCTAAAAAAAGCTCCATCTCCACAGCCATTACATTAATGAACATTTATGAATATATGTCCAAGGAAATACATATTGTATGCTACAAAATATATATTTGAAGAGTCAACATTGTCGTTCAGTTAAATATCATTTGAAGATGTCATTTGCACAGATATCCGATGCAATGGTTTGAGCAACATTCGTGATCGGCTACGCAAAATTCTCTTTGAATGATGCATTTAACACACTTCCCACGGTATTCGTCAACCTGCTGACATTTATAAGGCCAGCAGCACGGCAGATTGTCCTCGTAGAATCTGGAGCATGTGCTATCTAATCCCTGGCAAGAAGGATTCTCCGAATTTGCTGTAAAATAATCGAAACAGAATGGAGCTGAATGCCCATGTTGATTCATGGATATTTGATGCATGAAATTAGAAAATTATTAAACCTAAACGGATAAGAAAATTAAAGGTTTGGCTTTTTGATGAAAATTAGCTATTCTGCTCTAGACTAAATGAATTGCTGCGAGGCTGCGTACGAAACATTGAAATCAAACACATCAACCGATATATAACACATATACGGAAAAGCAAAAGCTGGAATTTTTCGCAGCAAATTATCATTTCAAACTCCAGCAAAGAACATGTCGTTTGAAGCATAGTAGCAACCAGTGAATCCTGATGAATGACAATCTCAAAATGATTCAAGAAAACGTTTGATGATAGTTTTTTTATCATTCCACAACTTGACGACTCCGTTTTGCGAGCACAAGTAAATAAACATGAACAACAAAATTAACCGGATTATTGTGTTAGGAGGGCACCCTCTGTCGTATAGACAGTGAACGAACTATCGATTAATCGACCAATCAAGATCGATAGTGAGCTCTAATTGTGATTTTTATTCACTGTGATATTCACACATTTGCTCAATTGTGATACTCTTGGCATTCGGTCAATACACGAGTTGAGCGACGGTTGCGTTCTCTCTGACCAAACGGGCTGGGCCAACAACAGTGCAGCACAGACTTAACAACTGGCGACGGGGTGTTTTCCATGATGTCCGCTGAATCAGAAGTGTCACTTTTACAACAGTTGCTCGAACGAATACTCCAGATAAAAGAAGGAAATTCTTCTGCGAATGATCCCAAATCCCCATCTACCGAATCTCTCATGTCGTCTATAATGGAATTTCACTTTGACCCGGAAAATAATGTGACTTTTGACACGTGGTTCCGGCGTTATGAAGATATATTCCGAATAGACCTCAAGGACCTGGGAGATGACTGCAAAGTTCGACTGCTGTTGCGTAAATTGGGCGCAGCGGAATTAGACAAATATTGCAATTTAATTCTGCCTCAGAACCCACGCGACCGTACATTTGAAGAGACAGTCGAATCACTCAAGCAATGTTTTGGTGATCAATCGTCTCTCTTCAGTATTCGTTACCGCTGTCTCAATTTAGTCATGGATGAAACAACCGATTTTGTGACACATCTAGGAGACGTAAATAGAGAGTGTGAACGCTTTAAATTGCGCTCCCTGACAGAGGACCAATTTAAATGTCTCATTTTTATCAGCAGTCTGCGATCCTCGCGATTTACGGAAATTCGGACTCGCTTACTGAATCGTCTAGAGCAGGATCCGACTATGACACTCCAAGCAATCGGAGAAGAACACCGACGTCTCTTGAACATTAAAAACGACTCCGCTCTCGTGCAATCGAACCATCACGACAATTTTACAATCCAGGCGGTACATCAACCAGAACAGAAGAACACTGAACAACCGTCTTCGCATCTACCACGACAACCAAAGCTGCTCAAGACAGCTCAAAAACCCAAGCCCCCATCCAAGTGCTGGCAATGTGGAGAATGGCATTTTGTGCGTTTTTGCCCATTCAAGAAACACAGATGCCAGAATTGCAACAGAATGGGGCATAAAGAAAATTACTGCCGTGCGAAGTATTTTAATAAGAAATCTGTACTGAATCATTCCAATAATAAAACTTATCGCTCCTATCCCGTCTTTTCAACCTTCCAAGGGGATGTGAGAAATCGACGGAAGTACCTTACCGTCACGCTAAATGGTACGCCCACCCGTTTTCAAGTTGACACTGCCTCCGACATCACTATAATATCGGAAGACACTTGGCGATCGGTTGGCAAACCAAACATAAATCCCACCAGTCATGTTGCACGCAGCGCATCTGGAGGAAAGTTAAATCTCATTGGCCAGATTACCTGCTGTATTGCCTTCAACGACACACAACTAGAAGGTGTCTGTTACGTGTCAAAGCATCCGAACTTGAATCTCCTTGGCCTGGATTGGCTTGAAAATTTGAAGTTGCTTGATTTCCCACTGAACACTGTGTGCAATGCCGTGAATCAATCGACAGATGACTGGGTAAAACAGATTCAACTCAAATTTCCGAAAGTCTTCCAAGATGGCCTTGGATATTGCCGGAAAACTTCAGCAAAGCTGACTTTGAAGCCGAATGCGAACCCAACATTTCGTCCCAAACGCCCCGTACCGTACGCTCTTTTGGAAAGCGTCGACAAAGAACTTGACAGACTGCAAGCCGCCGGAGTAATCAAACCCGTCAACTACTCAGCATGGGCAGCACCAATTGTGATTGTCAAAAAACCGAATGGTAGTCTGAGAGTTTGCGCGGATTATTCGACTGGTCTAAATGCATCCTTGGCAGATCATCAATACCCACTACCTCTTCCTGAGGACCTCTTCGCCAGATTGAATGGTGGTCAGTGTTTTGCAAAACTGGACCTATCGGAAGCTTACCTCCAAATTGAGGTCGCTGAAGAATCAAGAGAGCTATTAACCATCAACACTCACCGTGGGCTCTTCCAGTACCAACGCTTACCGTTTGGTGTCAAGACTGCACCTGCTATCTTCCAACAGGTCATGGATACCATGCTCCAAGGTTTACCCTATGCTGCTGCCTATCTCGACGATATAATCATAGTCGGATCAAATGTGGATGAACTACGTGATCGTATAAAGGAAGTCCTCAAACGCATAAACGAATATGGCTTCCGTTTACGGGCCGAAAAATGTGAATTTTTCATGGAATCTATAAGATATCTCGGATTTATCATTGATCGTCATGGTCGACGGCCAGACCCATCAAACATTGATGCAATTCAGAATATGCCACCACCACATGATATCCCAACATTGCGATCATTCCTCGGATTGGTCAGCCACTATGGCGAATTTTTACCATCATTACACAAATTACGCGGCCCTCTCAATAATCTACTGAAGAAGGATACCCCTTGGATATGGTCAGAAGAGACCCAACAAGCTTTCGATAAAATAAAGTCGATGCTGACCTCAGATCTTTTACTGACACATTACGACCCAAGGCTCCCAATCGTTCTAGCCTCGGACGCTTCCAGCTACGGAATCGGTGCAGTTATCTCACATGTTTTCAAGGATGGAACCGAAAAAGCCATTGCTCACGCAGCACGATCACTCACCTCAGCTGAACGGAATTACAGCCAAATCGAGAAAGAAGCGCTTGCCATCATCTTCGCTATCAAGAAATTTCATAAGATGCTATACGGCCGGAAATTCACGCTGCTGACGGACCATAAACCGTTGCTTGCTATTTTTGCATCAAAAAAGGGCATTCCTGTCTACACAGCAAACAGGCTACAGCGATGGTCAACCATCCTGCTGGGCTATAATTTCGACATAAAGTACATCTCCACCGGGAAAATCGGACAAGCGGATGCACTCTCAAGACTGATAACAGAAAACACTATAGAAGAAGACATGGTAGCCCAAACAACTCTGGATGCTGACATCAGTTGTTTACTTTCCACCACTATGATGAAACTGCCGGTAACAGTTGACCAAATTCGAGATGCAACATTAGAAGACCCCGTACTCCAAAAGGTATTTGAATACCACAAATCCAGATGGCCAATATCTGTACAAGACCCAGAACTACAACAATTCCGACATCGTCAGAATTCCCTTTCAATCGTGGACGGGTGTCTCATGTTTTCGGATAGAGTGGTAATTCCAAAGAAACTCCGTTCGACAGTACTCAAACAATTCCACACAAGTCATCCCGGGATAAATCGTATGAAGGCGCTAGCGCGCAGCTTCGTGTACTGGCCCCTTATGGATTCACACATTGAGAACCTGGTTAGCTCGTGTTCTAAATGTCAATCGGCATTAAAATCACCGACAAAGTGTGAACCACACCCATGGCCCAATCCCACAGAACCCTGGTCAAGAATTCACTTGGATTTCGCGGGCCCACTGAACGGAATATCGTATCTCCTACTGGTGGACTCACACAGCAAATGGCCAGAAGTTTTCCCTCTCACCAACACAACAACTCGGACGACAATCAAAAAGCTGCAAGAAACTTTCGCTAGATTTGGTTATCCAAAGACATTGGTGACCGATAATGGAAGCCAATTTACGTCGAATGAGTTCGGATCATTTTGCCGACAACATGGTATGAAGCACATCCGCACACCGCCATATCACCCACAATCGAACGGACAAGTGGAGAGGTTTGTGGACACTTTCAAGCGAGCAATGCTTAAAGCAGCGGGGGAAGGGAATACGGAAGACGTTCTGCAGAAATTTTTGACGTTCTACCGAATCACACCCAATCCTAACGTACCTGGAGCCATATCGCCTGCGGAAGTCATGCTAAGGCAAAAACCGAGAACCATCTTCGATCTCATGCGACCAAACACGGTGAATCATACCAATAAAAATCTCAAAACGAAATGTAATAGACAAAATGGTGCAAAATTCCGAAAATTTATGGTCGGACAAAATGTCCTCGCCAAGGATTACCGTGGTGATGAGATCAAATGGACCCCGGGGATCGTTAGCAAGATCGTGGGCCACGTTTGCTACGAGATAATGGTTGGAAAAGAAACGTGGGTACGACATGCAGATCAACTAAGGGCGTTAGGTGCAAAACGGAATTCCCCAAGTATACAGGAAACTCCATTGGAAATCCTACTGGGTGAATTCAACCTCAAAAACCCAGAACAAACAAAGCCAACGGAAGAAGATCACCCTCGAATTAATTCTCCGGAATGCAGACAAAGAAGACGAACTGATCGAAGACGTATTCCAGTAACCCGCCTGCAAGTGAACCCAAAAATGAAGTCATACGACAACCAAGCTTAAAGGGGGAGGTGTTAGGAGGGCACCCTCTGTCGTATAGACAGTGAACGAACTATCGATTAATCGACCAATCAAGATCGATAGTGAGTTCTAATTGTGATTTTTATTCACTGTGATATTCACACATTTGCTCAATTGTGATACTCTTGGTATTCGGTCAATACACGAGTTGAGCGACGGTTGCGTTCTCTCTGACCAAACGGGCTGGGCCAACAACAGTGCAGTACAGACTTAACATATTGATCATTATCTTTTTAAATTTTCTGGCGACAGAATCGTTCCCGCTACATTTAACCAAGTTTGGTAGGCAATCCCTAGCAGTGAAATGAATTTCTTATTGTGCTAGCAAAAGTGAATAATATTCCATTTTTATCCCATCGAATATTCTGGAACACGGAAATTAATTTTCCACTTCATTTACTAAAAGTCCCTGTGCCAAAAGGAAATTTGCTTTGGCCCTTACCAAACAAACTTGAATTGCAAAATTATTTTTCTATTAAATAGGTAGCATCGGCTGATACCCAAAAATAACCACCGGTTCGCGCTGTGTGCACTTATAAAGTATGGGCTCCAAAACCAATTATCAAAAGGCCAATGCTGAATTTTCGTGTTAGCTATAAGTAATATTTGCACAGACTTGAGAAAAATCCAAAAAATTGAAAAACTATGTGTGTGATGGAAATGCGTGCAAATGAGTATCTCTGTTGAAGACCATGGGTTTGACGCCACCAACATCTGTGTGCGGTACACGTGATTAAACAGGTTGTTCGTGCAACCCTCAGATTGGCTCACAAGTTCCTACATTGTTTACCATCAGTATTTCGCAGATTTCAATCCCATTAACTCTACGACTTAGAAACTAGGGCGTGGCGGTAAAATCTGGTGGGCAAATATACGCCACGGAGCCACCTTCACATGAGATTGACGCCTCTAGATATATTTATGAAGTTTCGTGCATAATGGAGCAACATTATTTTCGTGAATATGTGTCAAATAGGATAATAATTTGAGTGCGTTTATGAGATCGGTTGGTTCTCGTCTAACACCTTTATCAAAGGATTGATTAGATAGAGAGGAATTACCGTTGCGTATTCAACACACAGCCATATCAAATCTATTTCCTAGCATACGCTTGTAGTGCTAGGCGCAAATTTGACGGAATGAAATGCTTCAGAAAGGTAAACTACCGTAATCTTTGTGCAGAGCTTCAAAGCATTAGTCTCATAGAGTCGGATTACTGCGATCCAGACAGTCATTGGCGCTCTCTCCTACAACACCTGAAACTTATATTAGAGAAACATTCAAACCTCGTCCCGAAGAAAAATCCTCGACGTAACAAATTTAAGCTACGCAGCAGGACCAGAAAGTGGATGAAACAAAGGGCAGTAGCGTGGGAGTTTCACAAGGCTACCAACACAGCTGATTCTTGGGCACAATTTACACGACTGAGAAAAAAAGTTATCAGCTTAACTCGAGATGATAAACAAGCGTTTCAATCGCAATTGATTACTCAGATGCACCAGAATCCGAAGCTTTTGTATAGACTTGTAAACGATAGAACAAATATTAAACCAGGAGTCTTTGCCCTGAAAACTTCGTCCGGCTTCACAGAATCCGTTGAACAAACCGCTGATTTGTTAGCAGACTTTTATGCTGGAGTATTTGCACCGAAATCCACAGAGCACGAACAGGAACCAAGCATTCGTTATGATCGTCCCACTCTGAGTGAAATATTAATTACTCCGATGGTGGTTGCGCAGCACTTAAGAAAGTTAAACGCAAAGAAATCTCCGGGACCAGACGAAATTTCACCGAAGCTCCTCAAAAGCTGTCATGCGCAGCTCTTGGGACCTTTATCTCGTCTGTTTAGCGAATTGCTTCAAGTTGGAATGGTACCAATTGATTGGAAGCTGGGAATAATTACACCAATTTACAAAAGTGGATGCCGTTCTGAAGTAAAAAATTACAGGCCTGTGACATTGCTGTCTTCGGTTTCAAAGGTTTTTGAGCGCATAATCACTGCAGAATTAGTGCGCCACCTGGAATCGAACGGACTCTTGACAATTGCCCAGCACGAATTTTACAAAAACCGCTCTTGTCTAACTAATTTGCTGACATGTTTGGACGACTGGACTAGTGTAGTGGACGCTGGAGGCAGTATTCATGCATGCTACCTAGACATTTCTAAAGCTTTTGACAGAGTTGATCACAACTTACTGCTGAACAAGCTAAAGAAACACGGTATTGCTGGAGGACTGTACGACTTGCTGCGAGACTATCTCAGCAAAAGACACATACGGGTTCGAGTTGACGGTATACTATCGAAGGAAATCGACGTCACTAGCGGTGTTCCACAGGGATCCGTGCTTGGACCGATACTGTTTCTGATCTATATGAATGACCTGCCAACACCACGAGGCAGTAAGATGGTTCTGTTCGCAGATGACATAAAAATATGGAAAAAAATCAGCACTGCCGAGGATTGCAGTGTGCTTCAAAGTGACTTGGATGCTGTGCAAATGTGGTTATCTGAAAATAACCTACCGCTAAACATGCAGAAATCTCAAATCATGCACATTGGCCGTGTGCTAAGCTTTTCTCATTCATACAAGCTTGGCAACAATATCCTGGAGTACACCAAAGAAGAAAAAGACCTGGGTGTCTGGATTTGCGGTAGCATGAAAAATGGTCTACAATGCGAAGCCGTTTACAAACGAGCGTCTCGGATGCTCCGTATGTTAAGGCGGATATTCGGACGTTTTTCTCAGAGATGTTTTTCTCTGATGATGAACACGTACATACACCCGCTTACTGATTACGCTTCACAAGCCTGGACTCCATGGCTTCAAAAAGACATTTCACTATTGGATCGCATATACCACAGAGCCTCAAAGTTGGTCATTGGGCTCGAAAACCTACCATTCGCTGACCGACTAAGTAAACTGAAGCTGACGACATTTGCACAAAGGAGACTGCGAGCCGACCTCCTCCTCACATTCAAAATCCTTAACAGTGTTCCCCACCCTTTGGATATACTATTTCACCGACGAACATCCAGCAACAACCGCGGTCACAACTGCAAGTTGGAAATACCCCACTCCAATCAGAACTGTCGCAGGTACTTTTATTCTGTGCGTATTTGTTCCGCTTGGAATTCCCTGCCAGCCAATTTGGTAAGCTCAAACACTTTTTCTATATTTAAATTAAAACTAGACGATTTCCTGAGAGCCAACCCGAATTATGCCCCGAACTATTTATAGTCTATCGTTACCAGAATTGTTTTGATTTTGAAA
>JACCGJ010007353.1:0-12320 GCA_013407085.1 Atriophallophorus winterbourni
AAAATACAGTCATGTATTACTGATGGGAGACTTTAATTCGCCTAGTTTATCAACAATACATGCAAGTAATTTCTTTGCATCGGAACTTGATGGACTTATATCAACCCACCCGCTATATAACCATGTGCGCGAACCTACAAGATTCCGTGGAGGAGATGTACCTTCTCTCCTGGATTTGCTGCTAACCAATGAAGAGCTGATGATTGAAGAAACACACATTGAACCACCGCTTGGGAAAAGTGATCATGTAGTCCTAACGTTCTGTTACACTTGCTATGCGAGCTATCCAGTTCAAACGTCTGTTAAAATCAAGACTGTAACAAATTATAATACTTTTCGAGACATCATGTCAGCAAACACTTTTGATTTTTTGCTTAATGACACTCCTACAGCGACTTGGACTGAATTTGTAACAAGATGGCACTTGCTTCTGAGCCATTCTTCTGTGGCTAAGACAATTCCCTTACAATCGAAACCTCACAATTCTTTCGTACGCAGTAGAACACGCAAATGGATGTGTTATAGAAACGCTGCATGGAATCGCTTCAAAGTGAGTCAATTGCTATCCGATTGGGAGTGCTACCGACATTTTCGTAATTATTGTACTACACTGGTACGCCAAGACAAGCTGTACCACCAGACTTTCCTTGCAAACCGGTTTGCGTGTAACCCAAAGTCACTATATAAGTATGTCAACAAGCAGCAACAGGTTCGCTCTGGTATCCCGCCACTACAAACTGATGGAGGTCCGACCACAAGTATGAAGGAGGCCGCAAATGCCTTGAGAGCGCATTTCATGCCAATCTTCCGCAATTCGGCAAAAGAGTTACCGCTATTTTTGCAGCCTGATCTTCCCTTCCATATTTCATCGGTTACATTTACTGCTACCCGAGTAAGAAAGCAGATATTGCTGCTTCGTGCAAATTCTTCTGCAGGAATCGATCAAATCACACCAAAGGCGGTACAAGCAGTCGCTGATGCCATTTCTGAACCTCTTGCGTTGTATTTTCAGCGCTTATTAGACACGGTTGCAGTGCTAGACGGTTGATAGGAAGGAATAATAACTCCAATATTCAAAGGAGGTAACCGCAGGGAATTATCAGCCAGTTACATTAACTCCGGTGCTGTCCAAAATTATGGAGTCGATCATTGCAGAAGATATAATGAGCGCATTCGAATTCTCGGGTCTGATCACTAGTGAGCAGCATGGATTTCGCCGTGGTCATTCATGCACTTCAAATTTACTCCTAGCTAGAGACAGTTGGATCAGATCAGTCAACCATGGATACGGAGTGGACGTTATCTACCTTGATTTTTCTAAGGCTTTTGACAGAGTTCACCACGCGGTACTTATTCATAAGCTACGTACTCTTGGAATTGGCCCTCCACTCTTGACATGGATAGCTGCATTTCTGTCCTCCAGGACTCTTTGTGTGCGGGTGCGTGAGACGCTTTCCGAGACCTTCCCTACTGAATGTGGAGTACCCCAAGGATCGGTTCTTGGACCAAGACTTTTTCTTTTATTCGTCAATGACATCGGCAAACAAGTGACATCTTCATTTCTAATGTTTGCTGATGACATCAAAATATGGCGCGAGCTTTCTTGCCCAAACGCTATTAGCGAGTTGCAGTCTGATTTAAATTCCCTTCACGCCTGGTCGGTAGCGAACCATTTACCGTTCAATGCTGAAAAATGTCGTGTACTTCGCATCCGAAAAGAGGGTAACCCCATTTATACCCTGGGTGATGTCCAGCTCCTCGCTAGTCGACAAGAGAGAGACCTTGGTGTGTTAGTTCAGAACGACCTCGGATGTTCGGCTCAATGTATCAAGGCATCACGTGTGGCGAATCGAAACGTTTGTCTACCGAAGCGAGCTCTCGGTCGGTTTGACATACGCTTCTTTCCAGCCCTCCTAAATTCGTACGTTCGCCCTCATTTGGAGTATGCGGTTTCCGTCTGGCATCCGTGGCTGAAGCGTGACGAACTTGTACTTGAGCGGCCTCAACGCCATGCCACGAGACTGGTAAAGGGCCTGAGTGTTATACTTACGAAGATCATCTCACTGCACTAAACCTTTTTTCATCCAAGTACCGTCGAATCCGTGGCGACTTGATAATGGCGTACAGGATACTCACTGAAGAATGCCATCCCTGTAAAGAACTGCTTGTGCTTGCTACCGGCAATCGTACGCGTGGCCATCATTTAAAAATTGCCCATCAACAAAGCAGGTTGGACTGTCGTAAACACTTTTTTGCCGTTCGTGTTGCACAAACCTGGAACAATCTACCACTTTTTGTTGTGTCTGCCCCTTCCCTTTCTATTTTTAAAGACCGTTTAGATATGCACTTGTTTCATTTACTTAATAACGTTTGAAAAGCTATAACTTTCTATACTCTATGATACTGCACTTTTTTCCGATTTTCAGCGCACAAACTGCTTTCAACTGGAAGTATCAACCAGAGTTTTGTGGTGCTCGCATCCCCATCCCTTACAGTATCAACGTTTTTTCTTCATTCGGACCTTAATTTTAACCCAGAACTTTCGAATCCATGTGTACAACATCCTGTGGTTTTCTTTTAAGCTTGTCGCTTTTTTACCACAATATACTATTGACTATTGAGAGGTTTTTCTTGGTGCGAGTCTGCAGTCCATGGAATCCTCTTCCATGCAAGCTTTTTGAATCCACTACTTTCGGTTCTTTCAAAGGTCTCCTCGGTTCCCACCTCCATCAAATCTTCCACTCCCAAGACACTAATACCCCCTCGTGGCAACGATCCCAGTATCGGAAGTCCAAGCGCACGCAGTCTCATCTGACCCTGTTCCGGAGGATGTGGTGGGTAGCGGTGTCCTGGGTTGACGCCCTACCTGTCCAAATGCCACAAAAATCCACTGATGGTGCAGGCTAACGCGAATGTGGCCCGCTATAAGGCCTTGGAAACTCGAACATTTTACTATTCTTTTCTTTTCGACCCACCGCACAATCCACCCTGCGGTTTGTACAAGCTCCCCGCTTTTTATACCGTAATAAACTATTGATCTATTGATCGAATAGTTCCTGTGGAAATCCTGTCTTCTACTATTGTTCTCGAAGGAATGTTATGAAAGCACAAGCCTGATCCAGGCAAAGTGCCGCACTGTCACAGACTGCACATGGGCTAAGATACTATCAGGTTGCCCAGGCCTAGACACAAGGAATAGAATGCATCTATTTTTAATATTTATCAACGACACTGGTGTGTACGTCGAATCTCCATTTCTCCTTTTCGCGGATGACATCAAGATTTGGCGTGTCATCAACTCACCCAGCGATACCAGGAAACTTCAATTCGACCTGGATTCATTACACGCATGGTCTACGATCAATCGCTTACCATTCAACACTGACAAATGCTACGCATTGCGCATTCGTCTTCCTGGCGACCCTGGCTATAATTTGGGTGGCAAGATGCTCGCTGTCACGATGCAAGAAAAAGATCTTGGGGTGATTATACAAAATGACTTGGGCTGATCTGCTCAGTGTAGTAGAGCTTCAACCGTGGCAAATAGAAACGTTGGGCTTTCAAAACGTGCGTTTGGAACAATCGATCTCCGTCTCTTTCCGTTTCTTCTTCAGGCGTACATCAGGTCACACTTGGAGTATGCTGTCTCCGTCTGGAACCCATGGTTGAAACGTGACCAGCACGCCCTAGAACAGCCACAGAGACGTTCTACAAAGCTTGTCAAGGGGCTTAGCTTCGTCAGCTACAAGGAACGTCTTACAACTCTGCAATTATTCTCTAAAAACTATCGTCGTATCCGATGCGATCTGATCCTTGCGTATCGGATATTGACAGAAGAAACACCCATGTATGGGGTATGCTTAAAATGGTCCCATATTCAGCAAATCGTGGTCATCATTTGAAGTTGGCACAGCTGCACAGTAGATTGGACTGCCACAGACACTCCTTTGCCGTCCGGATTCCTCGTGCTTGGAACGCACTACCCCTTTCGGTTATTTCTGCCCCATCCCTAATTATTTTACAAAACGCCTAGACCTCCATTTTTATCAGACGATACAATTCTTGATTATGGTTTTTCACGCTTATATTCTTTGTGATACTGCACCATATGTTTCCCTCTTTCCACAGCGGTTCCCGTCCCAGCAAATATGGATCACATTTCCCTTCGACCACTTTGCTAAACTGCTGAAACTTTTTCAGACCAAATGTGCTTACTATCCTGTGGTAATTCCATTAAGCTTGTAGCTTTTTCCACAATACACTATTCTATTCTATAGTATCACTCACGCTGCTGAGGTCTAACCGCTACTGTTTTGGCTAAACATTGCTCTAATTCCACCAAACCTTGGTGCTGAATCGCGTGCACTAATCTTCCAATGGTCCGAGGTCTCCTGCATTTGATAGATCAACAGACCAAGACTCATTACCCTCGAAGGCCGTCTGCAGAAACTTGAAAACATGCTTAACGAACAGCATATTACTTCAAGCCTTGCTGTTGTTACATCACTTACATCACCACAAAAGTCATTAGTAAAATCCATAACACCCCCCATCCCACAGGCCCATCCCAAACACGTACAACAAAAGATCAACACAAAGCAATCTAGTGTTTCTGTCGCAGGCAAGCCCAAACTGCTAAACGGCATAAGCACTGATCATGCTCTGACTGCGCGAGCTTCTTCCTCTAGTCCCATGGCAACGACGTCGAAGGTTTCGGTAGCACGAGCGGAGGCACTTACCGTGATTTGCTTCAATGTCCCTGACATAGAATCACCCCACGCGTCAATCTGAAGGTGTGCAAAAATGGAAAAAAGTTGTGCATTAACATAGAACCGGCTAGCATGGTCCGCTTGTCAAAACACCACAAGTCGGCACATTCTGGTGAACCAAGATTTTTGCACATTGTGTTAAAATCGCTAACAGATGTTGAATCTGTTCTTTTGTCTGCTTACATTCTTCGAAACATCTCGTCCCTCATCCGTGTATTTCCCGATATATTATGGGCCGATAGGCAAGCGAAGAAGCAAGAGAATTACGATTGGAAGCTCAAAAGCGACAAAAAGCATCTTTGTTCACGGCTTTCTGGAATTTAATGGGAGTGATGCTGACAAATACATCACTCATGATTGCAAACAGTGGCGCTTCTTACAGCAACTGAGTGAAATTACCGATACCTTGACTACTTTCTTGAAGCGTTTGCAAGCCTCCTAGCTACAAAGGATCAGGTCCCCGCATACTTAAGGTCGCCTTTCAATCTGAATCTATAGTGAACGACGCTTTGCAACAATGGTATCGACATAGGCATTGTGCTCCAGCAGAAGTTCGTCTTCGCTCGGCCCTGTAAAAGCGGATTAACAGTAAACCGCGACTGACGCCACAGCTTCCATTAACTGAAACGAATGTGGTTCAGACGGACTTGACTAACCAAAACAACTCACAAAAGCTAACTGCATAATTTCTGAACAACCGAAAACTGCTATATCGTCATATAAACGACAAAAGAAAAGTGAAAACTGGTATCTTCCCACTGAACATTAAAGACGGCTCCACATCGACTTCTATGGAAGCCGAAAATATCCTGAAGGATAATTATATGCCGGTATTCCAGAATTGCCAACTATTTTCGTTGAATATCACCCCACCCCCATCTACATGTTCTACTATTCTGTTCACCGCTGCATGCGTATATAAAAAGATCCCGCAGCTCCGTGAAACTTCATCCCGGGAGTCATCATCATCATCAAAGACAGCATTACACCGGTAGCACGTACCGAATGCTTAACTGCCATACAACCATGAAAAAGTACAATCCTAAAAGGTGGGGAAGGGTGGGACTTAAATTGCTACGGCTTCTATAGAAGAGTAAGCACAAACAAACTGGGAAGAGGTGCCTACACCTCGAAAGGAACATGCATTCAAACACGTTTCGTGAACGAGTAGAGCAACATCAGCACGGCAGCTTCCTCGCGGCTTTCACTGTCATGCATCATAACAAGCTTTTCTCGTCACTCCGCTTGACAACATACAAGGTTAAGCAAACACTCCAAGAAGATCCATAGCGCAAGACCGCCATTGGACAAGGTTTCGGGACATATCCTGAAGAGAAACTAACCATTGCGATATCTAATCGCGGGGACACTAGCCTGGAAGACGCGCTGCGCCTACTTTGTAGAGGTTACTCGTAAGAATTTTTAACTGCCTATGCCATGTGACGGTTTGGCCACCCCGTGATTTACGCCAATCAGGATGTGGCGTCGCAAAAAGAATCTGTTTTGGAAGTCGGTGCTCCAGCATCCGTAAAACGTGACCCAACCAGCATAACCTATGCAGGTTGATCTGCTTCTCTATATTAACATTACTACCGAACAACTTATTTCGGAGAGCATAGGTGCGTATGCGATTGTAACAGCTAACTCCTAGAATGCTGCGGAGACACCGGTTGTCAAATACTTGGAGACGCTGAATGTGTTCTTTGCGTAAGGTCCAGGTTTCGCACCCATACAGTAACACCGCCCGAAATGTCGCTTTATAGACTCTACCCTTGAGTAACAGAGACAGTCCTTTCTGACGCCAGAGGTGACCTATGTTGCGGAATGCTACGGTCGCTTTAGAAATGCGTGCCGAGACATCGTCATCTAACGATATCAAGTGTTTTACGACGAATGCAGAATGGTAAATCGCCAGGTGAGGACGGAATTTCCGTTGAACTTATTAAAGCCTGTGCCGACGTATTATTATCTCCGCTACATCGGCTGTTTTGTTCGATCTGGGAGACGGAAGTTTTCCCATCAGACTGGTGGATGTCTATCATTCTACCACTGCCGAAACGTGGAGATAAATCTGTGTGCTCCAATTACCGCGGAATAAGTCTAATCGACACCGCTGCTAAAGTGTTTTCAACGCTCCTGCTTAATCGGTTCTCCGCCGAAAGAAATCTGCGCACCAGAGTTAACCAAGGTGGATTTCGCCCTGGGATGGGTTGCGTAGATCAAATATTTACTTTACGCAGGATCCTCGACCACCGTGCACGGTATCAACAGCAAACGATAGCTTGCTTTATTGACTTTTGCGCCGCCTTCGACTCCGTAGACCGTGGTTGTTTATGGGACATCATGCTATCGGATGGGGTTCCATTAAAGCTCGTCAACCTAATCAGAGCCTATTACAGCTCTACAGGGGCACGGGTTCGTGTCTATGGTGAAGAATCGCGTGAATTTAACTTGCACACAGGAGTCAGGCAAGGTTGCCCGCTATCGCCGGTTATGTTTAACTATGTCGTAGACTGGATAATGAACCAGGCGTTAACGGAGTATCAAGGGGTGCAAATTTCAACGGATCTATGGATTTCCGACCTTGACTACGCTGACGATATAGTCGTTCTGGGCGACAATACCGAAATGCTGTAAAGCGTTTTAGACCGCATTAGTGCCACTGCCGCGAAAGTCGGTCTTGAGATAAACGCGGCTAAAATCAAGGCATTTTTATACCGACACACCAGGCATCTAGCCACTTCGCGTCCAGGGTTGTCCGATTGAATACTTTCCAGTCTTCAAATACCTCGGCTCAAGTATATTACCCAATGGTCAGGCGAAAGATGAAGTGAAGTTAAGGGTCGATCGTGCTCGTAATGCGTTTTTGCAGTTGAAGGGCACCCTTTGGCGCAAGCCCGGGATCAGCCTAAAAACTAAGACGCGTGTTTATCAAGCAGCGATCCGCCCTGTACTGCTTTACGGATGCGAGACATGGCCTTTAAGGTCACAGGATGTACGCACATTAGAAGTGTTCGACCACTGGTGCCTCAGGGTAATCTTGGGCATCCGATATACTGACCGAGTATCTAACGCAGCCGTACGAGAGCGTTGCAGCGGACTATCTCCACTTTCCGCTCACATACAACGGCGAAGACTGCAATGGTTTGGCCACGTCCTCCGAAAGACAGACACAGCACTTCCAAAACTCGTCCTCGACCCCAAACCCGTTCGCACCTGGCGTCGGCGGCAAGGTGGTCAATTGAAAACCTGGCTGTCAACTGTGAAAGAGGATGTAGACACCCTGGGTCTGCGTACCGTCTACGGAGTTCGCAGGTGGGAACGAGACTGGATCACGATCTGCAACGATCTCGCCTCCGATCGACGTGCGTGGGCTGGTGCGATCCGAGACATCAATGAAGCTGGCTAATCCACCCGTGGAGCCAGCCGCACAAAAGTAAGTAAGTAAGTAAGTAACGATGCAGATTTATTGATACAACTACCGAGATACGTAAAACGATCTACAATTTCAAGCACCTGATTGTCAAGTAATAAAGTGTTGTTCGATAAGTCGATGTCATGCAGCAGAACACTGCACTTAGAGGGCGCAAAACGCATTCCAAATGCGGGCACAATACTAGATAGCTTGTTCAGTATCGCCTGTGCATCTGTGTACGAATCAAAGAGCAGAACTATATCATCAGCATAATCCAAGTCGAGAAGCTTGACGCCTGGCATTATGTGAACTCCGAAAGCTGGGGCACCTTCGTTGCATAATTCCATAATTGCATGAATTACAAAGTTGAACAAAAACGGAGAAATCGGGCATCGTTGTCGGACGCCACTTGTGGTGTGGAATTTGGGAGAGAGTTCGTTGTAAACCCTAACGCATCCGGATGTATGAGCATAAAGTGCGCGTAGTATGTTGACATACTTTTGCTGAACGCCTTTGCGCAGCAAAGTGTTAAACAGGATATTTCGATCGACTGAATCAAATGCTCCTTTGAAATCTAAAAAGATGGCTATTGTCTGCTGTCGATAAGTGTGCCGCAGTTCTAAGATCCGTCGAAGAGTAAAAAATGTGGTCGACACAGCCTCTGCCAGGCCGGAACCCAGCTTGCTACTCACGGATCCGTGATTCCTTATGCGATGTTAATCTTCGAAGACATGGACGGTAATAATCTCGTAATGATGGGATTGAGACTTATCCCACGTTGATTAGAGCATGAGCTTCGCTCACCTTTTTTAAATATAGGTATGATAACTGATTCGCCCCAACTCGGAGGGACGGATTCTGACATCCACTCTTCACGAAGGAGATCGCCTAATGTGCTGATTCGGACTTGGCCACCTTTGAACAAAACAGGGGGTATGTCATGGGGGCCAGTAGCTTTGAATCGTTTCATGGATTCGATACATGCTTTAATTTCTAAATCATTAGGAGGATCTACGCTAACAGACCAAGGATCACACTGCTTCAAATGAGGGAAAGATTCTGTTGCAGGCGACCAGCTGAATTGTTCTTCAAAATGTTCGGCCCAACGTGAGAGGCGGCGATTCTTATTAGTGATAAGAGTACCGTCTATTTCAGCGATAGTCTCACTCACTCCTTTTTTCGTAGGCCCAGTCGATCGAATAAGTTGGAAGGGTTTTCGCACGTTACCCGCATTATTTGCTATTTCCATTTCTTCGACCTTATTTAGCCACCACCTTTCTCTGTCTAGTCTTAAGCTCCGTTTAATTTCATTCCTCACGCGTCTACGCTCTGTATTGTGTCCAGGACCATGAGGTATTTCGCGTCGCTGGTGAAGAATTTCTATAGAGCGCTGTGAAATCCAGTGGGACTTTTGGGTTGGTTGTGCAGTCTTACAGGCTGTTATTGCGGCGGCTCGCATAATCCCTGCTATTTTGTTCCACCTTTCCTCGGTAGTTGCATACTGGGCAACTGGGAGTGATTTACTCAAGGTGGTCCTATAAATATCTTGAACTGCAGGCTGAAAGAATTTTTCGACAGCAATGCGTTTCCCATTCGAGGGCTTCGTACCGGAGAACTTTAACGAGAACCTACATCGCACAAGAGCATGATCTGAATCTACGCAGGTATTCCCAAAAGAGCGGCAGTCCGCAATGCAACCTCTCCAACGAGCACTTATGGCGATATGGTCGATTTGGGCCGAAGGTTGGCTTCCATCCGGCGAGCGCCATGTGGCACATTGACATCTTTTATGGTGAAAGGAGGTGCTGCTAATGAATAATCGAGATTGTGCACAGAATTGTATAAACCGTTCACCATTATCTGTGCGTTGGCCTTCAAGACCAAACATGCCACCTAATTGTGATTCAGATGTATCTAAGCGACCCAGTCTGGCATTCATATCTCCCGCTAAGACAACAATATCGGAGCTTTTTGCACGTCGCAAAAAAGCATAAAGATCGTCGTAGAAGGCGTTCTTCTCGTCGTCGGAATTGGTGTTAGTCGGAGCGTAAGTTGCTACAATAAACAAGCATCTCTGATTAGAAGATTTTGAGTTTGGTCTAATATTAGTGGCTAGTCTAACTGCGCACATTCTGCTATTACAAGGAATCCAATCGATTAGACAGGATTCGGCACGCGAATTCAGCACTATACCAACACCCGCCTGTCCTGAAATGGCAGCTACAGAATCACCAGAGCAGCGCTAAATGTAACGAGTTGAAAGGTTTGGGGCAGTAAGTTCAGTAATTATAGACGGATCATATAAGCGCGTTTCCGATAAACAGCAAACATCAATAGATAGACTATCTAAGGTAAGAGCCAGTGCAGCTTGCTGGCCTATTTGTCTGAGAGTTCTGACATTCACGGCTCCGATGTGAGCTGAAGTCCGTGGTTTCAGAAAGTGATCTGTAAATTCGCGAACAGAAAATGTTCCAACATGTTCAGCGCGGTCTTTTCTAAAGCTGGGATTGACAGACGGAGAGTTGTTAGGAGTGGATGGGGGAGGGGAAGGGTCAGAAACAGTTTGAAGAGTAGGGCCAGCAGTAGCTTGTTTTCGCTTACCCGCCCTGCTGTATGCAGCAGGTAAGGCGACCCTGTTTATCGTGCGCGACGGCCGATGCACTATGGAGTTGGGGTTCGTAGTAATAGTAATGGTCATGGTTGTATGCGGGCTGGGTTACTGCCAGGTCGCCCATCCCTAGATAGGAGAACAATTAGGGTTCTCGACCAAAGCCTTTGGCTAACAAGCCTGACCCACAATGCAGCGGGTTAGGTTGAAACCGCGTTCGTCTGCTCGAAGAGCACCACCCAGCATAGCTCAATGGGTCATAGAGGTACACAAACCATCGCACCACGTTAAGGTCCAGTCTCAGCGCGATGGCCGCATCCCGGGAGTAGACCATATCACACCGAAAGCCTTGCGTGCGGTTGCTGCGCAACTTTGTGAACCACTTTCCATGTACTTCCAACGTTTATTCGATACCTCCCATGTTCCCGAAGATTGGAAACGGAATCATTACCCCAATCTATAAATGTGGAAACCGCATTGATCCTACGAATTACCACCCAATCATTCTGCTCCCTATGCTCTCCAAAGAGATGGAATCTATTGTATCTGAAGAGTTTATGGCTTTTATGGAGAACACAAATGTTGTGGCTGTCGAACAACGTGGGTTTCGCCGTGGACACTACTTTACAACGAACTTGCTTTTGGCGCGGGACAGCTGAACTAAAGCTGTCGATGCAGGCTATGGTATTGATGTTATATACCTGGATTTCTCCTAAGCTTTTGACCGTGTTAACCACGCTATTTTACTGCAAAAGCTTGGCCTACTTGGAATTGGTAACCCACTCTGGGCTTGATTAGCCAAATTCATCCGCTGCAGGACACTTCGCGTTCGCGTCAGACAATCGCTTCGCCGCCTCTTTTCCTCGCTCCTACACGCATACATCAGACTCCACCTCGAATATGAGGTATCCGTTCGTTTTTCATGGCTAAAGCGTGATCATAACGTCCTAGAGCATGCTCAACGGAGATCCACAAAGCTCACCAAAGGACTCAGTTTGCTGAACTATGAAGACCGCCTCCATCAACTCAATGTGTTCCCGATGAGTTACCTTCGGATCCGAGGAGATCTGATACTGGTTTTCCAGATCCTTAAGAAGAACAAACATCCATGCCATGGACTGCTTTTGATAGCACCCAGTTTCGGAACCCGGTAACATGTCTTCAAACTAGCTCATCAGCCCAGTCGGTTGAACTGCCGTAAATTTTTCTTTTCTGCCCGTACTCCGCGTGTTTAAATGATCTACCAGTTTTTGTCGTAACCTCCCCATCACTCTCCATTTTTAAAGAGCGACTTGACGCTCAACAAGTTTAATGGATTTTCGCTTTTCCTTCTTCCCGATACTGCACCCACTTTCTTCTTCCTTTCCAGAGGTAGTGAGCTGCATGCTGAAATACGCGGTAGTCTCACTACCATTTCTATTTCCCCCCTCTGTCTAGGCCTGGGCAACCTGACAGTATGTTAGCCCACGTGCAGTCTCTGACTGTACCGCACTTGGCCTAGATCAGGCTTGTGCTTTCATACAGATAC
>JACCGJ010007354.1:0-18016 GCA_013407085.1 Atriophallophorus winterbourni
AAAATTAGATAAACCAGAGGCCGCAAAGAAATGTGAGTTTTCTATAATCGGTATTTCACATATTAATTACAGCGAATTGTATTCCGTACGCGAACATGCACTTATTTAGTTGAGAAAATATTACAATGAATTTTCTAATCTCCTTTGCTCCTTATTATTATTAAAAGAAATTTGTTATGAGAATATAGTGAACAACATTAATATTAGCATATGCTTTTCCTAGTGTGCGATAAAAAAATTCAATTTTAATTTTTTTTTCCATAAATAAGAACGCGATTTCATTAAAATTTAAATTTGATATCCTATGTATATATTATTGGTTTCAATGTACTTAAACAGTCAAAAATATTCTGTAAATCACAAAGTACATTGCTTGCATGAAAATTTAACAGGAACCACTTAGCCCATTGATTTTGGGAAGCATGTGCAGCTTATCATTGTCAATTTTCAATCGTAGCATAGCATACTCTGAGCGCTTAATTTATTCATATTATGTTCCATACGTCAAATAAGATATGAGTATTATCTTTCAGGTACCAGAAAGAACATTACTTATTTTAATAAGAATTTGAATTGGCCAATCACATTGAACACCCATCCGAAAAAATTCGTTGAATCTAAAAACATCTTAAAATTATGTCATTAGTAGAAAGTGCAAAGCAATTTGATAAATTTCACAACTTCCTCATTCATAGTGGCACGACTATTTTCAATAAAAATTGTAGGCCATGCCTCACAAGATAAGAATATATACATAAAATGTTGATTAATATGGTTGTTTATTATGATTTCACTATCAGTGCAAATGTACATCGCCAAAAGTGAGTTATCTGCTAATCACTTCGCGTAGTGGAATGTGGTTACGTTTATTTTTACCGTCAAGGAAATAACACGGGAAAATACTGCTGACCACTCTCGCGAATAAAGCATCATGCAATATTATAAATTTCACTGTTGGTCGTCGAACGTCCTCGATATTCGTGTGAATGTACCATCGCTGCCCGAAAAAAATCGTTTAATATTCACACGAATATGATGTATCTTATTCACTAATTTGAATGAATCTTATCACCATATACAATTGGAAATTCGAACAAAATGTATGTGGTTTTGAATAACAAACCACATCTAAATTAACTCCGTCTGTTTTAGGTTAGCACTATCTAAGTTGGCTAGTGTCAGACGTTTTTAAAATGCCAATAATGCGCAGGTCAAATACTCATTAAATACTTATTCTCTCCCGAGTTATTTGAAATCGAAAGAATCGTTTTAATTACAGTGCTTGGGTTAGATGCTCATGACTGGCAACTTGAATTCTAGGGAGATTGGCTTCCGAGTTTTAATTTGAAATATGTGGATTATCAATAACTCCGTTGCTATATTAAGAACAGCACATCCCTACTCAAAACATCGAATACCACATGGCGAGAGCTTTAAGGGAAAAGGTTAGCATACAAATTCCATGAAAAATAAGTTCGACATTAAGGCTGAGGCAGATACACATATTGTGTCACC
Organism: Atriophallophorus winterbourni; assembly: GCA_013407085.1. Classification (NCBI taxonomy): domain Eukaryota; kingdom Metazoa; phylum Platyhelminthes; class Trematoda; order Plagiorchiida; family Microphallidae; genus Atriophallophorus; species Atriophallophorus winterbourni. The sequence continues at coordinate 1,516 of JACCGJ010007354.1, forward strand.
TGTATATGTAAACAATGTGCATGTTTATAGAGTTTTGTGATTATTCTACTTAACAACCAAACAAATGGTAGCTTCATTTCGTTTCACAATTCGGGGTGTCTTCGAGCTACATTTTCCTTATATATTAATCTCTCTACCATTAATATGGGCCAATAATGTTAAGATCATTCCCATCGTAAATAATCCAAAGCACTATCGATATATCTGACAGTGTAAATGGTATTAGGGGTCAAACACTGCGAAAACATCTAACAACATTTTCGTTATACAGTTAGTCGATCATTTACAACATCTTTCATTCAAGACCTGCGAAAACAGGTTTGTGCGAATGTATCAGCCTAGCACTATGCCGTACACAGGATGTGCGAATTGCATAAGAAACAGATATCATTTTATAATACATAATTTTGTTTCGTATATGAACAGAATATTTGGGAGCATTTCCAAATCAACATTTGTAAAGGGCTTAGCGTTCGGGAATCCGGTTGTTGTTAGGAGAGATCTTTTTATCAAAATAGTAAACTTCCACCTGCCCTCTAATCTGCAGTCTCAATATTAAATTGCTTTTTTGAAACAAACTACTCAGCTAATTTTGTGCATGAAAATTAATTAAAAAAAATGGAATAAACACTGCATAGTTTCGATATAATACTGAAATCCAAATGTTCGACCACATTGACGTTATTGAACTAAAGTAACGAAACAAAATATTTACGGTTCAAGTAGTTTTAAATGGTTTACATTTATGCACTTCATTTGTAACATTTCCCTAATTTGTCATGTGATGAATGTGTTTTTATTTATTTATTATTTATAATTTTTCGGAGAGGTGTTGTTTGGCTAATACCTACATCATGCAGCGTACAAAGACGTGCAATTAAATTATGTTTATTTCATTCGCTTTATGACAATTACCATTTTTGGATGTCCTAAAAAATCCTCTTTTCGGACAGGTTTGCCAAAGCTGGAAGCCGGTGGGTATATTTTTCTCGAATGTTGCATAGAAATCTAAGTGTTGAAATCTGATTGTTCGAATATTAATGTATATATGATTAAGATAGAATTATTACATTGAATAATTATGCTATCGACGTTAGAAATGTTGCCTAAGCAATCATTGAAACATAATCGGAATATAATCATACAAAAGCTAAATGTTTCAATGAAAGTCTACTGTTAGATGCAGATGGTTAACATAGATATCACAAAATCTCTCATCTAACCATCACATAAATGCTGTATTTTGCAATCTAAGGCAAATACTTTCACACGGATGGCACGGCATAATGCTTCTAATCAATCATTTTTTTTAAATAATTAGCTATAGTTTGTTAAATTTGCACATGACATCGTCTATAAACAAAAAGAGTGTCTCGTGAAACCTTGTTCCTTGCAAAGATAAACAGATGTGTAAAGCTTAAACTGAAATTAACCAAGCTTTTAAATATGGCTACAATGCACGAATTTCTCCATCTTATCAATGAAAGTTATTGGAAATAAATTAGATTTGAAACCATCGTTAGAAAAATTTCATATAATGAATAACAGTGCTCAGTCGTATTCTTTCTAGTGGAACGTTGAACAGTTTTATTCAAAAGTTTTAATTCGAAACCGCAGTCTTTTAATGCTAACAATACAACTCGTTGTTTTCTAATTTCTCTGTCAACCATGAATGCACATTGTTAGCGTTCCTGAATTAGCACTCGTATTCTTCAATTTTTGCAATACAAAATCACTTGAATGGAGCATATTAGATGCTTTCCATTTCAATTAATTGTTCCCATGTTAAAGATAATATACTACTGAATCTAGAATAAAATTAGTTTAATTATTGTACGACGATTTATCTCATGTTTACAGAAAGAGTCCGAATTAATGAATGTAAGTCAGTAAAGTTCGCAACGGACAAAATATTAACTAATAATAATATAATAGTGTATAATTTTGATGCAATTTCGAATTTGACTTATATTGGGTAAACTTGATAGATCATGATGTTCGACCATTTGATAGAAGAAAACATAATAAAATGTGATTAATTACATTACATATTTGCGAGCGTTGTGTGCTTTAGACAATGAATAAGTGTATCACACAATAAGTTTTATCCAGTGTCATACACAATAAGTGTCCTTAGTAGGGGATATAATTGGATACAATTTTCTCATTTTTAGGATTCATAAATTTGGGTTTGGGTTCAACACAGAAATACTCGCACTGATGATGTCTGCCCACACTTCGAGAATTCGAAACTAGTGAAGACAAGCCAAACTAACATCGCTTTCTATCTTTGAAAATAGAAGGAAATCCTAAATTGCTATATCAGATAGTCAATGCTCTATCGGGCGTTCAACCAGGGTTGTTTCTTGTGCTTACTGAGGATGGATTAACGGTCTCGGCAAAGGAAACAGCTGATGCGCTTGCTCAACTTTATGCAAAAGTTTTCAGTACATCAACAATTAGATCGACCGAAAAATTACCGCTATCAACTGTGATGCAACATATGACTGAGATGAAAATCAATTCAGCGATTATACATTAACACTAGGAAATCCCCTAGAGCAGGCGGAATCACAGCAACTGTACTGAAATCCTGTGACCATTAGCTGTGCGAACCATTTAGCGATATGTTTAATTATTCTCTAGCCAAATGCAGTGGTGCCATCAGAGTGGAAGACAGGTATAATTTCTTATATACATTGGTGGTAAACGTTCAGATGCTGCAAACTACCGTCTTGTCACTTTACTTCATATGATATTCAAGGTTAAAGTTCCTATAGTGACGGAATATAGTTCATAAATTGGCATCACAAAATATATTTTCCTTGCATTTCAACTTTTCAAAAGCTGAAATTTTGAATCTTTCCGAATAAGACCTTGTCCTTCTTAAATATCCAGACAAAATTCAATTCTGTGTTTATTAATTTTCTTCAAAGTCTGATGTAGTGTATTGCTCACATCCCTCGCACTTACACACCACTACCGGTTTCTGCCTGTTTGCCGTCACAATGTTGAGACAGTAAGAGTAGACCCACTGATGTTTGTGGCAGAACAATAGTTGTAGACCAAGCTAGAAATTTGCAGCTACCGTTTAATAACGTTCGTTCAATCTAGTTTGATATTGATGCAGTTCGGAGCCATGATACACTAACTGAACCAAGTCTTCCGAAAATCTTAATCACCCATTATATAGGGATTAACGTTCTTATTTTTTTCGAGTGAACAACATACGTTCGGCATGATCAATGATTTGTGTGAAATATCAATGCAAGCAATTAATAAATGTCAACCTAAAAGAGCATATTTCTGCAAGTTTTGATGATAAATATTTTAATCCGAAGATTTTGATATTGGAAAGCGAAATGGAGAAATATTATGCGCGAATTTGAATTATTGTGACAACTAAAGATATGAACAATAACCCGTAACTATTATGTTTCCTTGATAATGATAGTTGCTTTCGACATGAATCACAAAAAGCGCAATGCTGCCTTTAGCTGATGAGTGCAAAAAGCACGAAACCGATCGTGTTGTGTGTACTGGAAATGCGTACAAATGAGTTCTTTTTTGTTTATATTACTGTTACGATTCAAATTCAAATTCAATGTACTTCAGAGTTCAAGCTGATCAACAGTTCAGCTTAAAATCCGAATTAGTAGTAGCATACACTTGCACAATTTCGGCTGCTGCATAAAACGCACTATTTAAATTTTAGAAAATGTTATTTAGGTGAATCAACCCAAGTCTTTAAACAGATATTGTATGAGCCACTTATGTGAAGGAATTTTATCGGAACAAAATGACTAAGATCGTTTTCGAAAAACGTTGTGAGGCAAAACTCTTGTTGAAAGTGTCGGCACCTGCCGTCCTTTGAATGGTGTTTTTAAATTAACGCTAGGAATAATTTATATTTCAATACCTGACGTTTTTAAAATGCTCCAGAAGAAACAATTGATCAAACAGGTAGCGGTTTTACTGTACTTGTGAGCCTATGCGCCTTTGTGCAGATGTTCTTGGAATCGCTTTCACACTGTAACAGTCTGTGATCTGAAACGGAGATACATTCGTGAAGTCAACTGGTGTCCACAAAGAACTATTCAAAACAAGTATAAGGATGCGCATTTTGTGAAGAATGTTGCGAAAATCTCGTCCATGTTGTAATAAAATAATACGGAGCGATGGAATATCATGGTTTGATTAGGATAGTGGTGCATCTACAACGTAATAATCGAAAATAGTTTGCAGACAAGCCAGTCACACACAAATATCTCAGTTACAGAAGATTGGAAATCTTTAATTCATTTACCAGTTTAAATGTGATCAGAGTAATGTTGAATGTACGTTGAATTAATAAAACTAAAAACCACTGGCAAAATGCGGTTTGTAGATAATCTCAGAATGCACGCTGTTATTTTGTCTGCCGCGTACCAAGACTCTCAGATCCCATTACGATTCGCCCCAACCAAAAATCGTTTGTTCAAACTGATATTGGTACTGCAATGACTTGTCAGAATGCAACACTTTGTATTTCTGAGATTGAATGGCAACTAATTGCGAACCGACCATTCATGGAGAGCATCTAAATCACTTTGCAGCTTCACTCTGTCCGCAGTTGATTTTATACGCGTTAAAATTTCAATATCATCAGCATAGTGAGTCACGTGGCATTAAAGACTGTATAGCAGATCGTGTTCACCAGATCACATCATACTCTACACACAATTAATGATAAATTCCGGGAGCTCATCGACATGTCTCCACGGCATAACCACGTGTCCGAATTTAGTCAGAGAAGAATATCATAGTTGGCAGATGAGTTTGTTTACTACACTGCCCTCTCTTTTTGAGGGATTATGTCTTGTTAGGCATGTAGCGTAGACGTGTATATATCTCCGCAAAATTATTCAGAAGGATCGACTGAGCGAGTTTACGTGAAGTGATTGGTTTAGTAAATTGGGGAGTGCTTGACTAACAAAATATCGAAACAGTGCCCTGCAATCGCAGAAAGAAGTATGTCAAAATCTATCAAAATCTCCGATCAAAGCTCAAATCTAGGGAAACAAGCAACATTAACATCGCTTTCTATCTTCGAAAATGGAGGGAAATCCTAAATTGCAATATCTGATTGTCAATGCTCGATCAAGCTTTGAATTGAGGTTGTTTCTTGTGCATAATTAGGTGGATTAACAGTCTCAGCAAAAGAAACAGCTGAGGCTCTCGATCAAATTTATGCTAATGTATCTAGTCGGTTAACGATTAGATCGGATGAAAAATTACCGCCATCAACTTTGACGCAACAGATGACTGAGATCGAAATTCGATGAGCTATTATACAATGACGTTTTGGTAGAATAAACAATAGGAAATCACCTGGAGCGTGCGAAATCACAGCAACTTTACTGAATTCCTGTGATTATCAGCTGGGTGAACCATTTATCGAACGGTTTAATTATTCCTAACCGAAGTAAGTGATGACCTTAGAGTGGAAGCTAGGCTTAATTTCTTAAATACAAGCACGTTAGACATTCAGATGCTGAAGAATACCGTTTTTGCACATTACTTCATATTTTATCCAACGTTCCAGAGCATATAGTGACGGAAAATAGTTCATCAATTGGAATCAAAAATATAGTATTTGTAGCGCAGCTTGAGTTTCGTAAAACTCTTTCATGCTCAAGAAAAGTTGTCGGTGTTGAACGACCGGACCTGAGCGATTTATGAAGGAGATAGCATTCAAGCTTTCTATCTGAATATTTCTAACGCTTTACAACTAGCTGCTCGCTTTCGACTACTACAAAATCTGAATCAGATTGGTATCCACGAAAAGCTACTCGCAATGCTTGAAATTTATCTCAGTGGGCGCAACTCGATCGTTCGAATCAACGGGATTCAATCATGGGTGGTTGATGCCTCTAGTTGCATACCGCAAGGGTCCGTCCTCGGATCAGTACTTTTCTAGGGTTACATCTGAAACCTACTAATAATGCTCTTATATAAGGTGACTCTCTTTGCTGATAATATGAATATTTGAACGCGGATAAAATCAGCTGCTAGCAGAGTGAATCTGAAAAGTGAATAGGATGATCTCCATGAATGGTCGGTACTCAATTAGCTGAAATTCAATTTCCAAAAATCCAAAGATTCTTGTTAGCAACTTCTCTTAATAAGACAGATATAATTTACTTTCCGTAAAAACAATGCTCATGCGGGATATGTAAATATATTTGAGGACAATCACCGTAACATTGTCATGAAACTATTTTGCAATGATTTGTCGAGATCTGATTTTGTTGTGGTCTCATTTTGCAATTTTATTCCAATGATTATGTTTTATTAGATTTGCTGTACTTGTAAAGTGTCCATACAGAGCAGAGTCAACATGTAACAAAGATTCGTAATTCTTGGTATATTAAACAATGTTTACGTTTTGCAACGAATGATTCAATATTGATATTGATAGGGTCTGACCTTCCAAATATTACCGAAAAATTTGTTTTATTGTTTTGCTGTAATTGTATATTTTGCTTCCAGTGCTGAGTCAATCTGAGAAAAACCAACGTAAGTGTTGCTATATTAAACAATTTTTTATGTTTTGCAAAGATTGTTTCAATTGTGATACTGTTATGACCAAAGTAATGTGTTACTCACATCCCATGAACTTACACTCCACTACCAGTTTCTGGCTGTTTGCCGTCATCAGATGGAGACAGCAAGATCAGGTTCAGTGAACCTTAAAAAACTAAAAAAATGTTAAACAAGGTGATACTTGGATGCAACTGTTGCATAGGGTTCGTACAACGAACCACGATTCGCAAACAAAGAAACACAAAGTGATTCGTAGTCGAGCACGCAAGGCGCTTATGTATGACCAAAGTAATGTGTTGCTCACATCCGCCGAACTTGCAATCTACTAACGGTTTCTGGCTGTTTGCCGTCATGAGTTGGAGACAGTAACATTAGGTTAAGTAAGCATTAAAACAGTGGATAAATGGTCAACAAGGTGATACTTCAATGCACTGTTGCCTAGTGATCGTACAACGAACCTCGATGTTCAAACACAGAATCCCAGGGTGATTCGTGGTCGAGCGGGCAAGACGCTTATGTATGACCAAAGTAATGTGTTCCTCACATCTTCCAAACTTACAATCCACTACCGGTTTCTGGCTGTTTGCTGTCATGAAGTGGAGACAGTAACATTATGTTCGGCTTGCGTTGAAACGGTGGATAAATAGTAAACAAGGTGTTAATTGAATGCGGCTGTTGCATAGGATTCGTACAACGAACCACGATGTTCAAACATAGAATCACAAAGTGATTCGTGGGAGAGCACGCAAGGCGCTTATAGATGACCAAAGTAATGTGTTGCTCACATCCGCCGATTTTACACTCCACTAACGGTTTCTGGCTCTTTGCCGTCGTCAGGTGGAGACAGTAACTTTGTTTTCGGTGAGCCTTGAAACAGTGGATAAATTGTAAACACGGTGATACTTGAATGCGGCTGTTGCATAAGGTTCGTACAGCGAACCACGATGTTCAAACACAGAATCACAAAGTGATTCGCGGTCAAGAACGCAACGCGCTTATGGATGACCAAAGTAATGTTTTGCTCACGTCCGCCGAACGTACATTCCACTACTGCTTTCTAGCTGTATGCTGTTATCATGGGAAGCCATTGAGATTGAGTTCAGTAAGACTTGAAACAGTAGATAATTGATAAACTAGGTGTTACGTGAATTCTGCTGTTGCATAAGGTTCGTACAGCGAACCACGATGTTCAAACTCAGAATCACGAAGTGATTCGTGGTCAACCACGCAACGCGCTTATGGATGATCGAAGTAATGTGTTGCTCACATCCGCCGAATATACACTCCACTACTGATTTCTAGCTGTATTCTGTTATCACGGGGAGACACTGAGATTGAGTTCAGTAAGACTTGGAACAGTGGATAATTGATAAACTAGGTGTTACGTGAATGCCGCTGTTGCATAAGGTTCGTACAGCAAACCATGATGTTCAAACACAGAATCACAAAGTGATTCGTGGTCAAGCACGCAACGCGCTTATGGATGACCAAAGTAATGTGTCGCTTACATCTTTCGGACATACACTCCAATATCGGTTCCTGGCTGTTTGCCGTCATCAGGTGGAGACAGTAACATTGTGTGTGGTGAGCCTTGATACAGTATAAAAATTGTCAACAAGGTGACACTTGAATGCCACTGTTGCATAGGGTTCGTACAACGAACCTCGATGTTCAAACACAGAATCACAAAGTAATTCTTGGTCAAGCACGCAAGGCGCTTATGGATCACCAAATTCGTGTGTTGTTCACATCCTCCGAACTACAATGCCGGAACAATTTTTCATCATTTGGAATCACAAAATATACTATTCGTCGTACAGCTTGGTTTTCGAAAATCTGGATTATGCTCAAAACATGTTGACGGTGTTGAACGTCTGGACCTAAGCGATTCACGAACGAGATAGCATTCACGCTTAATATCTGAATATTTCTAGAGCTTTACAGCTAGCTGTTCGCTTTCGACTACTACAAACGCTGAATCAGATTGGTATCCCCGAAAAGCTACTCGCCAGGCGTGAAATTTATCTCAGTGGGCGCAACTCGATCGTTCGAATGAACGGGATTCAATCATGGGTGGTTGATGCCTCTAGTGGCGTACCACAAGGTTCCCGCCATCAGTACTTTTCTCGGCAGTTTAAACTTGATCAGAGGAATGTTGAATGTACTTTGAAATCTTACAAATGAGAATCACTAGCAATATGTAATTTTGTATAATATTAATTTCAAAATTCATTGGAATATTATATCAGCTCTATACCACGGTGTAGGAAACTTTCATCTAGTGAGAAAATAATCTTTCGTGACGTGGGTTTGGCAATATTCTGGTAAAAATACTGTTGATTGGATAGTGGCGATTTAGAGCAACTTATCCGTAGAAGTGTTATGTTTTCGAATGCATCTTGTTAACCTTTCAATGGAAGCCCGAGATCGATTCTCACTCGCTAAGGATTGTTCAGTCAATGAAGTTTGACGCGCTCATGTGACGTGAAAATTCACATTAAGCGAATATGAAAGAGATAGTATTGAGAAATTGCTGTATGAGAAGCCGTCGACAATCAAACGGATAGATATTACAATAAACGTGTGTTCGAAATTTGCTTGGAATAAAAAATAAAATAATAAAATAATAAAAATAAAATAATGAGAAACAATATGGATGATAGTGTTAGTTTGACGCAAACAACCATGGCAATATTTTGTGCAACTATGTTCAACTTGAATGAATACGCATTAAAGTACATTTGTAATTCTCATTGGAAAGCAAGTAATTACTCTTCATTTAATCATTTCATTTTAAGATATTTGAATTAAACTTAGGAAATTCACGTGGCGTTAGTTGAATGATTTGCACACATGGTTCTCAACTAATTTTTCCTCGTCACTCTTATTAGCAGTTTAAATATTTAAGGAATACCTATCACGTTAGTATTCATTCCGAGGCACATTTTTGTGCCCAATGATATAAAGTATAACAACGCTTACAGATTAGTATGCTCGAAAAATTATGATTCAAGAAATCTTGCAATTTCAAATTAAAAATTCAAGCGCGTTTCTCATGATTTAGAAATTGATTGTCTTCATTGCACAAAAAGTAATCAAATATATAACAACCATTATCTCATTACTAAACTAATTATTGTGGTTCCTTTTTGAAAATTAAAATAGCAACACGAGATTATCTTAATTGATCGAAATAGATTTTTTCACTCTTGCAACACCGTTTTTGGTGAAACAATTTGATTTTAGCGAGAAATTTAGGTTTAGATTTACTATTTTATAGTTATGTAAATATATTAAGTGGAAAATTGTGAGAATTCGTTGCCAACTAATTTTTATTGTTCCTACTATCGTTCGCACTCACATTGTTTATAGAACACGGTGTATTTCTTGATATAAAGTCTTCTTTAAGTTATCAAAATGTAGGACATAACACGTGGATCCGCATGCTGAATTTAAACAAATTTTTATGCATAATGAAAAGTTACTCTAATCCAGAATTTGGCGAAGATCTCCATTGTACATATACTTCCGGGACAGTCTGAAATATATAGAGAAGAGTGATTTCAAAAATTAATATTGAAAGTATATACATAAACAATCGGAGCACAAGCAATGACAACATGCGCTAGTAACCTTCGAAAGGTCTAACGTAGACACACCAGGGAAATATTATTGTTTCACACATACCACTTTGCATTGATATTGTCCATGAACCGTGAGCGACAATTTCATTCTCCACTGCTTATCAAATGGATAAACAGTTTTATTCAGGAGAAACAAATGTCTATGCAGCTATCCATGGGATAGTCAGTTATCGCTTGATATCAGGCATTTGCAATCTTTCGTCGAGATCTATGTTCAACAGTTGATATCTTCATATACACAGAAAAATATATGCTATTTATATTTAATCTCGATTAGCATCAAGTGATTTAAAGAAAGCATAAATGTAACATTTTTGAAGTTCGCTAGTATCTTTCATACACCGAAATAGCGCAGGCGTAACAACAAAATCAACCTTCCATATACCTACATTTGGTTACGTGCGGCTGGAAGACAGGTGAATTAGCCAGTTACAATGAAGTCTCGAGTCACGTTATTAGGTCATTTTCATTATCAAACGCCGTACATGGTGCACAGTCGTATAGAAAATCATGCTTCTTCAGAATTCAGAAAGGCAGCTCTATGCGTAGCTGCTTTGTAAGGAGCATTTAGGGTATAGAAAACGTTTCTTGTCAAAATCGTTGCATTTTTACCCGTTGGATGAGAACGTAATTTTGCGTTACCTTGATAAGTCCCGTCTGAACGGCAGATTATATAACTAATTAATATATTGGTTGTCTTTATATATTCTGAGAAAACGTGTCGACCAATTGAAAAGAGTGTATATCGTAAAACGTCTACAGTCATATTTCAGGTTCATAAGGCATGATCGTACACCTGGCGCCTTAAGCTAACGATTAAATTCTCAATATACATCATTATTTGTTTGGTAATTGGGTAATATTCTGGAGACGAGTGAATTACAGACTGAAAATTATGAAAGTGGACAGTGCTGCATACGTGATTGAAAGACGCCTCGTGTAACAGTTAAAGAAACTGAGCCTGTGTTGGCTTCGTTTGTGTCGAAGCCGAAGAAATTTATACCGTCTTGAATGGTCTGCAGCATTTCAGCGTTTTTGCCGAGAACATCTACATGATTAGAGTAGGCAGTCAATGCCTGATTCCTAATACAAACGAACACATATTTGGAGGGACCTAGCAAAGAGGACAACCCTGACCAATGTGTTCTAATCAAATTCACGAACATTTTTAGCAACATTTGATGTTTAAGGGCTCCTAATAAGCTAATTTTTCTCAAGCGGACCGTTCAATGTCATAATGTCCTATTAACACTGTCCGCAGTTGACTTTAGCTGAGTTCAAAGTTTATTAACATCAGCAAAGATATTCATCTTGCATGAAAGCATTTCTGGTAAGTGACGGATGTAATTCAAGAAAAGTTTTTACCCGATTACGGAAACTTTTTCACGAAACAAGCGGCATCATTACCTTGTGATTTATACCCGGTTGCTTCGAATGAATAATTTGCGCCAACTGAGTTATCTTTCAAGACATACGGGTAGCTGTCCGCTGAATTCCATCAATTCCAGCTTTTGTAGTAGTCGAAAGTGATCAACTAGTTCGAAGGCTTCATACACATATTTACAACTGTTAAAGAGGTTACGCAAAAATAACCACGATGTTCAAGTACTGAATCACGATGTCATTTCTGACCAATGCTAGTAGTGCGTGTACACGACTTACATACTGTGGGGCTGACATATTCTTCACTTACAAAAATGGCAACGCTACAATAAGCGTGAACTCTTCAAAGTTCCATTTGATGTTACAATGCGCATTTACTCTTATTTTTCAACTAAACCGTATCTAACAGAAACAAATGAAGGTAAGTATTTTTAAGAAATCTTATTGAATTTCATGTGGATTGCGACGTGTATTTAGTGAGCAGTTTGCGTTACGCTTCGCTTGGGTGAATGTATCGGTTACCTCATTGATTATACTAATATGTAATACTGGCTTGCAAATTTGCGTTGGTAAAAGCACTTCATTATTTGCCCAAAGTTATACGAATCCAAAAGTAGTGTAAGCCAAACATGATGCGGCGATTTTCTTTCAATGAAAGAATATTAATCATTGTTGTTTAACTAACAGCATATGTTGTTTGTAATGCTCTATAATGCTAATAAATCCGTATTAGTTGTAGCATACATTTGCACGATTTCGGATGCATTATAAGTTTCGCCTTTATAAAACGCAGAATTAAAATGATAGAAAATGATATTTTGAACAATAAAAGTAAATATTTGAACGGATATTGTTTAGGCCATCTTGGGTGGAATAATTGTATTCGATCACAGTGACCAAGGAAATTTGGGTGGCATTATACTTGTTGAAATTATCGTCACATGCAGTCCATAGAATAAATGTTTTCAAATTAACGCTAGGAAAACTTTCAGCCCAATACTGACTGTTATGAAAATGCTTGTCGTGTAGGAATTTCAACATTTTTCGCAATCGTCAATGTCGCAACGTAGCGGGCGTTCAGACTGATGTATGAATTTCCATTGATATTTTGCCATAAGCTTACCGGCTCAGACTACCCTGGGCAAACTGGATTTATAATACCAGGCAGTGGTCTACGTATATTTTCATGTTAATGAAAGCAGTTCCGCTAGGCGTGGGCGAGCCACTTAGACATGCTGGAAGCTGGACCTCGTTGTCTTCAGTTGCTTGGGACTCATGAGAAGATAGAAGCAATTATTAGATAGCTCATTCTAAACTTTATATCTTTGTAACCTCGTATATATCAAGGTAACATATATTTTGTTTCACATTTCATTCATTTTAAATAACAGCCACAACTTCTGTTGAGGGTTGTTTACTGGTGGCATGCTATAAGTTTTTTAATCATTATATAATATAATTATTTAATAATTTTTGGATGATGTGTTTAAAACGTTTTTATTCATGAAATACCGATGGATGGAGTAAAAGATAAGTATTGGCTTACAGACTATAGAAATCCTCTTTCTAAAACGAATAATTTTAGCATTACTGCATCCCCATATCACTTGAACAAACACTTCTATTTAATTATCTGTTCTACGTAATTTGTCGACGAGAAATATGACGTGTTAATAAAATTCCAGATGATGTTGCAGTTATATCGATAATTCCGATTCTAAATAGAATCAACAAAATTGAGACCCAAACAACGTAGTTTTAAGGGAATTCATTAAATGATCCATTGTACTTGTTTCATCTGCATGCATTATTCAACGTGTACCATTATATCTAGTGAAAGCAATTTGGGTGTCAATGTATTCAAAACGGCAAATTCGCGTCTTCTGATTTTGCAGAATAAACATAAATATTTGAAGAGATATTGTTTAGGCCATCTTGGGGGAGTGAACTTCAGAGGAACACAGAAGTAGATCATTGTTGCCATAATAGACGTCTGCAGAGGATGACTTTGATTACACTGCCCTCACTTGTTGGAAGGGATCTTGTTTTGTTAGGCTTCGACTATGTGTGCAGCGCTAGACCAGTATATATGTCAGCGAAACTCTGCAGAACGATAGACGAGCGAGTTTACGTGTAGTGCCTATGTTAGCAACTTGGTAAGTGGTTGATTTTCAAAATACCGAAACACATTGCGCTTTACTCACACAAACAGTTCCTTTAAATATATATCAAAATTCACAATTTGTTGATGAACGACATGGTAGCAAAAAATGGATCGGGTAAAAGAACTCTGGTTGCGTTCAACACAGATATACTAGAACTGATGATTTCTGTCAACAATTCGAGAATTCGAAAAAAGTGAGCGCTCTCATCTAGGAAGACAAGCAAAAATATGTATCCTTTTTCTATCTTTCAAAATGAAGGTTAATCTTAAAATGATATATCTGATTTTCAATGTGCGATCAAGCATTCAACTTGGGGTATTTCTTGTGCTTACTGAGGAAGGATTAAAAATCTTAGCTAAGGTAGCAGCTCATATTCTCGCTGAAATTTATGCCAAAATATTTAGTCCGTTAACGATTAGATCGACTGAAAAATTACCGCCATCAATTTTGACGCAACAGATGTTTGAGATGGAAATCAATTCAGCGAATATACAATGGCAGGTTTGTCGAATGAACCTTAGGAAATCCCCTGAGAATGGCGGAATCACAGCAACTGTATGGAATCATGTGACCATCTGATGTGTGAACCACTTAGCGCACTGTTCAATTATTATCTTAACGGAATGGATTGATAGGATGAGAGTGCAAGGCGGGCATAATTTCTTATATTCAAGGGTGGTAGAAGTTAGGATGCTGAAAAATATCGTCTTATCACCTAATTTCATATGATATCAAATGTTCTATAGCCTATAGTGACGGAAAAATAGTTCTTCAATTGGAATAAAAAATATACTATTCGTTGTGCAGCTTGGTTTTCGTAAATCTCGCTCATGCTCAAAAACCTGTTGACTGTGTTGAACAACTATACCCAAGCGATTGACGAAGTATACATCATTCACGCTTGTTTTCTGAATATGTCTACAGCTATTCAGCTTAGGGCTTACTTTCGACTAATACAAAAGTGTAGTAAATTGGTATTAGCAGAATGCAACTCTTATGCCTTGAAAGATAACTCAGTGTGTGCAACTCGATCGTTCGAATCAACGGGGTACTACCATAGTTGATTGATGCCTCTAGTGGCGTACCGCAATATTTCGTCCTCCGATCAGTCCTTTTCTTGGTTAACATCTGCGATCTACCAGAGATGCTCTTATCTAAACTGACTCTCTTTGCTGATGACATTGAACTTTAAACGCAGATAAAATCAAGTGTCGATAGAGTGAAGCTGCAAAGTGATTTAGATGATCACCATAAATTGTCGGTACGCAATTATCTATAATTCATTTTCTTAATATACAAGGTGTTAGAGAAACATTTTCTTAGCGACAGATCCCAATATGTCAGATATGATTTTATTTTCATAAAAATAATGTTTATGCGGGATATGTAAATATATTTTAGAACAATCATCGAAATATTGTCATCAAACTATCATGAAATGATTTTTCGAGATCTGATTTTATTGTGTTCATATTTTGCAATTATTTTCAAATGAATTTGCTTTTTTGTATTTTCTATACTTGTAAATATTGGTTCCAGAGCTGGGTGAACCTAAAGCAAAGAAACGTAAGTCTTACTATATTGATCAATTTTGCCCTTTAGCAATAAATGTTTCAATGTTGCTATTGTCACGGTTCCATTAAAGCTCGTCAACCTAATCAGAGCCTATTACAGCTCTACAAGGGCACGGGTTCGTGTCTACGGTGAAGAATCGCGTGAATTTAACTTGCACACAGGAGTCAGGCAAGGTTGCCCGCTATCGCCGGTTATGTTTAACTATGTCGTAGACTGGATAATGAACCAGGCGTTAACAGAGTATCAAGGGGTGCAAATTTCAACGGATCTATGGATTTCCGACCTTGACTACGCTGACGATATATTCGTTCTGGGCGACAATACCGAAATGCTGCAAAGCGTTTTAGACCGCATTAGTGCCACTGCCGCGAAAGTCGGTCTTGAGATAAACGCGGCTAAGACCAAGGCATTTTTTATTCCGACACACCAGGCATCCAGCCACTTCGCGTCCAGGGTTGTCCGATCGAATACGTTACAGTCTTTAAATACCTCGGCTCAAGTATATTGCCCAATGGTCAGGCGAAAGATGAAGTGAAGTTAAGGGTCGATCGTGCTCGTAATGCGATTTTGCAGTTGAAAGGCACCCTTTGGCGCAAGCCCGGGATCAGCCTAAAAACTAAGACGCGTGTTTATCAAGCAGCGATCCGCCATGTACTGCTTTATGGATGCGAGACATGTCCTTTAAGGTCACAGGATGTACGCACATTAGAAGTGTTCGACCATTGGTGCCTTAGGGTAATCTTGGGCATCCGATATACTGACCGAGTATCTAACGCAGCCGTACGAGAGCGTTGCAGCGGACTATCTCTACTTTCCGCTCACATACAACGGCGAAGGCTGCAATGGTTTGGCCACGTCCTCCGAAAGACAGACACAGCACTTCCAAAACTCGTCCTCGCCCCCAAACCCGTTCGCACCTGGCGTCGGCGGCAAGGTGGTCAAGTGAAAACCTGGCTGTCAACTGTGAAAGAGGATGTAGACACCCTGGGTCTGCGTACCGTCTACGGAGTTCGCAGGTGGGAACGAGACTGGATCACGATCTGCAACGATCTCGCCTCCGATCGACGTGCGTGGGCTGGTGCGATCCGAGACATCAATGAAGCCGGCTAATCCACTCGTGAAGCCAGCCGCACAAAAGTAAAAAAAGTA
>JACCGJ010007355.1:0-17366 GCA_013407085.1 Atriophallophorus winterbourni
TCGATAAAAATTATCAGAAAACGCATGTTCCACGAAAACCTCTGGTAATAGCTTCATATATATGGTACGATATGGTATGAAAGCACAAGCCTGATCCAGGCAAAGTGTCGCACAGTCACAGACTGCACATGGGCTAAGCTACTGCCAGGTTGCCCAGGCCTAGACAGATATGAGGAAGAGGTAGTCGTATATAGTGGTAGTGAGGTATATTTTCGGAAGTGCAATCGCGCAGTATTTCAGTAATGCACAGGTGACGTGCTGAAGTGATTTGCCAAATGTGTGAGCTAAAATATGCTGAAATCATTTTCTCAGTCTAGATCTGAAAACCTGACTGTGCGGCCACTGACTGGACAAGGCCTGTGATTTCATACACGTTTTCAGATTGTGTGCATCAACTGATAAAGATATTTTCTGATATGGATCCCCATTTGGTTAGTATTTCTTGAATGCAACGTTTTGCCATCTGAATTAGCACCAATAAAAGGTGAAACTGATGCATTAATGTGCGATAATTATTTTAGTTCTAACATGAGTAATCATAAAGTTCAAATTTGCCTCGCAAACAATCGTTGCGCTTTTGTGCTACATCTTACTTTTCAGTTTGTCTCGAAGAACCGAATGCTATGGAGATCAAAACTTGCTTGCAACAACACAATCACGAAACCAACCAAGCCTGTAAACTACCAACGATAACGAACAAACGAGTGACTGGCGCCTGAAAACCAGTTTGCTTCGGGCAGATGGAACTCGTTAGCCTGGGAAGGCATTTCATCTAAGGGAAGGAAAACCCGGATTTTAAATCTCCGCTGCCTTGCGGGATACCTGATCGCGGGAAAGGCTTCGGGAGAAAACCCTGGGGAAAAAACTGAAACAGAGTCTGGCAGACGGTTAGTTGGTGCACACCACCTCTTTCTGGCAACTCCCTGCTGCCTTGCAGGGAGCTGATTTGAACAAGCGCCGAGTGGTGCTGGGAACGCCGCTTTGTACACAAATTCCCAAGACCCTTCATTGAAGCCTATTCATCCTCCAGGAGGAGATAGTCGCACAAAAGTAAAAGTAAAGTAAAAATTAAGCCATACAAACATGAAAATACAATGCATGAATAAAAATCACGGTGTACCTGCCAAGTGGATGAGAGCAATGCCAAACGAGTTTGTGCTAAATAGCGTTCCATGCCACGCTGACGTTTAGCAGCCGTGGTCACACCGAACAAACCATCATCATCCAGCTCGGAGGCCTCGGTTAATTGCTGATTAGCGAAATACTGTCTTCGAGCCGCTTGAATTTTCCATTTCATTTGATGGAACGACAACCACTTCGCAAAGTCCGACGAAGACGCAACCTCTTGCAGTCTCGGAGGATCGCCTAGTTGCAAAGTCCGACGAAGACGCAACCTCTTGCAGTCTCGGAGGATCGCCTAGTTGTGTGCGCCAGTGTTCTGGAGGGCCGGATGGAACGCGGGACCGTTTGAGTGATGGACGAGCGAAGGATGACGTGGACGGATGGATGGTGGGACAATCTTCAACATCGACAATTGATTTGGCCTGCGGTTGAAACATTTCGGTCAATTTGCGTTGCTTACATGAGTCCGTTTTCTCAGCCAAACGACGTAGAAGCCAGTCTGGATGGCTTACGCGGGGAACTGGGTTGGGGATTTGTTGAATTGCAGCTGGAATAGTTATGATTTTTTGGATGGCGTTGCCAAGACGTTCCAAATAGTAGGACCAGTCCAAAATCTCCCGAAGATCAGTATGCTCGTCCAGACTAGAATCTTTCAACCATTTACGTAGGAAGTGCCGTTTAACAGAAGCTTCTGCCTGTAAAGCATGTTCAAATTGTTCAATTTATTCCTGTAAAATGATCGATAATCCGCAATATGGGTGAGGTGGATGCAGTACAATCCCAGAATAAGTCGCTAATGACAGCCAAATGTATACATCACCGGTAAAATTATTACAGTTGGAAGCCATAAGTGAACTTTTCTCTCGACGATATTCTCGAAAGGCTTGTGTGAAAAGCACTGCTCACTCATTTGTACAGCACGGCAGCACACGGCCGGCGTATCAAACAAATAACTTTTAAGGGATTCGTCAAGTTTCGAATTTTTCCTGGAACGGTAATGAACCGGCCTTCGATTAAACAACATCAGAGTGGCAATGCCGTTCACCTTCAGTCGAGAATAGCGATTCAGTTTGGTCATAAACTTGTGTTCATGTGATTGAACACAGCCATTGTTGCCAGATACATCAACCAGAGGCTTCCAGGTGCAACTTGTCTACCATTTGAATAGAACGACGGAATTCCTATTCGGTATTTCGCATCAAGCTGTACAATACACGCGTAACAAAATGGAACTGGATATTATCAATATCGAACATTACGTATGTATTGTGGAAATTGATGCGAAATACCGAAAAGGAATTCCATCCTCCATTTCTCTATTGTGTTTCTGGTACGTTGAAAATGATTGTTGTGCCGGTCTCTGATCAGTGCAAGCAAAATGAAACCAGTTGTTTGCATGAAACGCTTCGTGTTTGAGCACAGACACGCAGCCATTGTGTTTGGGTGACTGTGCCCTAGTTTCAAACAGATGATTCAAAATCCAAATCACCACAAGCGAGGAAACTCGGCAAACACCATACGAACAACATCCATGCCCTGAGTAGCGAATCTGCTCCACTAGGGCTAAAACCCATTTTTGTCCGCATTCTTCAGGTGTTTTTAGGCAATTGGGACAAAATTATACATTTTCTATTCGACACGGGTAAGCTCATAAAGTGACTAACGCGCTTACAAATCATGAATAAACAGGTATTATGCCCATGACTCGCATTTCACTACTTTCGTGTGCACATAGCATTCAGAAATGTGACCAGAACTGACCGTGCCTACCTTGATCAGCTGTTCAAGTTTGCACAGCGAAACAAAAATCCGCTTATAAAATGCGGAAAGGCTTTCGGTTTTTGAAACAAACAAAGCTCCAATATGTGGTTTGAAATGAAACTCGAGTTGAGTAACTATAGCCACTTGTCTAGGCATGGGCAACTTGACAATATCCTAGCCCACGCGCAGTCTCTGACTGTGTCGCACACTGCCTGCATCCAGACATACACCTGACAAGTCTAGCAGAAATACGAAGTGTATCTAATTCGAACACACAAGTGAATGAACATTATTATGATTATTTTAGTACCTGAAAAATGGCCAATGGTATAGCACGTTCCGTTACCGGAGCGCCATCCGGTTGCTTGGAAATAACAAAGCGACACGACAATCCGGCGTCTTTCACGATCTGATCGCCAAGAAACTCAGCCATACGACGCGCGGTGCTGATCGAGGTGGACTTTTGAGTTCCATAGTCTTCTAGACGCCTGGACATGCTTCGATTTTCGGAAATGAGTTCAAATAATTCACAATCAGGCATGTCTTCTCCTTTGGAGTACAACACATCCAGCCAGTGATCGGCCACGCGAGCAACCGAGGAATACACCTCAGTCAACGTTCGGCCACGGAGAAACGCCTCAAATACCGAAGACTGAAAGATTTTAATCAATTGCAGTTCCCCGTTCCGCTTGATCTCGAAGCCTTTCAATTCAGCCAGGCTTCCGTCAAAGTTGAACACTGCGTAGCGTTTTTTCAAGCGCTTCCCTTCCTCCTTGGCCGCGGGTAAAACCATCGCCTTGTACGGGCCGTCAACTTCGAAAAAAATTGAATTTTCCGATCGCACTTTGTACGTCATCGATACCGGATCCACGAGCTCGTGATATTGATGGTTGGTGAACAGGTCTTGAACGAGAATATTTAAAACCGCACCCGGGTACGAGATGGAAACGCGTGAGGGTTTGGGAGCGGTGGTTTTGAATTCGAGATTTTGCGGAAAGCTAGCTGGTAAGATACACCAAATTCCATCCGTGTCCAGCTCCAAAGGCCGACCAATCTGAACGAAGCCAAATGAAATAAATGGACTCATTTGAAAGAAATTGAGAGAACGGCACAATCAATAAGGAACAAATGTAGTACACTAATTAGTGAGTACCAAAATGGATCATTCGCGAGAAACACAAGAGAAATTATCGCACAAGATCTGAGAAAAGAGCTAAAAGAATTAATAACAAAAGAGATTACGATGTCATTATTGTGGACGCTGAAACAAACGGACCAAGATTAAACTGTGTGTACAACGAATTACACATCGTTATAGCTCTCTATGAAGGAAATGTTGAATAGCTTTGTCAAAAAAAGAATAAGAGTTATAAATAATACACATGAATGGGGTCAAACAGTCAAATCAGACAAAGCCCCATCTCAAAAAAGGCTATGACCGTGAGGAGATGCGGTCAGGTTGTCGAGAAGTAGGTAAAGAAATAAAAAGTATTTAGATGTGCAGGCCTGTGGGCTGAGATAATATCAGGCTATCTAAAACGATGCACAGCGCTTCCTTAATGGGATATTTAGGGAAACCAAAGGAAAACAAAAATTGACAATCAGGTAAAGTGGAAAGGAAGGATGAAACCAAAAAGTTGATTGCCGCATCTTACGGGTCTATGTATATTTCTGACTCTGTTAAATGTCAGTGGTAGCGATGTTATCAGGGACTCACAAGCGCCGAGTAAAGAACTGTTCGGTCGCAGCAGATACACAGGCGCCTCGATAAACTGAGGCGCTGATAAAGGTTTTTCACATGATGAACGAATAACACTTTTCCCACGCATCTGTGACCGCTGTCAATCAACCGCGGACTCAGATAATGACACCAAAGATAGTGAAACATGTGATGCCAGAAAAAACTGGCTGAATGAATGACTGAATTCAAAGCGTGACGCGTTCCTGTAGACTACCAGAGGCTGTAACGCTGTCCGGTATTCACGATGGCTGTGATGCTCGGACGTTCTACACTGGTTTAAATAACACGTGTACTCTGTGTGGGATAAAATACTTACCTGTTCAATCAATTCCCTAGCCCGTGTGATGATGTTTGCTCCGGTGTGACACACGATCCCGGCCATTTCCATCGAATACCAACGAGCCCCACGACGCATGACGTAACCGTAGAAGGAATTCAGGATGCACTTGTGGGCTAACTGCAAACTGTCATAAAGAACGAGCATGGCGTTGGCCTCTTTGACCGCGTTTGAATCACCAGTTCCAGCGGATAAAGCGGCTGAAGCCTCGTCGAACCGACGCTTCCAAACCTACAGAAAATGTGATAATGGATAAAGTTGAACAACGGTATTATGCTTCCATTAATCAGCTGACACTGGACAATGTTGTTCGAAAACAGGGAATCATAAGTGGGTTTCTTACTAATACTAGGCTTGGAATGAACAATTAACAAATAAAAGTGCATTTGATCTCATTTGTGGGGGAAAGTGATTGTTTAGCGTACAGAAAATTGTATGAATGCACTCGGGGATACGAATACGATATTGATAAGTAAGCGACAGCGGCTCCTAATAGTCTAGTGATAACCCAAGAACTGAGTTTGACAAAAGAATCTTTATCCATGGATAAAATTACAAGTATGGAATGAGACAAAGTGCGGCATGTAGACGTGAGCTACGATACTGTCAGGTAGTCCATCCCTAGATAGATATAGAAGAGTGTTTCCAATCGTGAAAGTTTGAAATGAACCGGTTAAAGCAAGTTTTTCCCAGTCTTTTTAATGGCGTGTTTGCCTGAAATAGGCGTTATTATCCCATATAAATTAGATGATAAAATTGACACGCCAAACCAAAAGTCTAGCTTACCTTGGTCAATCCTTTGAATTTGTAACGACGATCGCGAAAAGCTCGTACAGTATCCACGTAAAACGAATTCTCCCGCTGGCATACCATTGCCGTGCGCTCCTCGATTCGAGTGTTATGAATTCGCTTGTAAGCACGCCGACAAAACTCTGTCAAACGCTTCTTCTCCACATTGGCTTGTTCTTCTTTGGATAGCTCGTGAAAAGGTTTGAGAATGGTCTTCGATTGACCATTGGCCTCCGTTATTTTGGTTGGAAAACGTTCTTGCGCGAGCTGGGCTTGAGTACGATAGACCTCGGTTCTCGACGCAGTCCACAATTCACCACGCCACGTCCAAGGCATGAAACGCTGGCACAGGACACCGGGTTTATAGAAATTGCAACTAGAGCAACGTGTCGTTGAATCCGAATCGACTGCAGATGGCTGGAGACGATTGGTGAGGATTATGTTCGGATACATCGCGCCCACATCCAAATGATAGATCACAGGGCATTCGATGCGATTGGGCGTTGAAGCGAGATTCGCTAATGATTCCTCGACCTTTTGGCAAACCTGGAAAGCAAGTTTGGGTTAAACGGAAAGTTAACTGCTGGGGTAGCGTACATGATTCCCCATCATCGCCATTATCATCATTCGACTAGATGTTTAGGATTGAGTAGTTCTAAGCAATTGCTGTTTAGCAATGTTCAAAAAGAAAACGGAAAAGATATAAATGAGTGAGCACAGAATGATTGTAGCAAACGGAATTTTATGATTCAACACTGAACAACGTCAGTATCAATGAAAGGCAAAAGCTATTTCCCGACAGTTGAAGGACCATGTGAAATTGATATCGTTCAAACTGCACTGATGTGCAATCGTGCAGTACTTTGTGCTGCGTGGCTAACACCGTGCTAAATTGATTGGAAAGAGGTAGTGAGCTGCATGCTGAAAAAGGCTGGAGTCTCACTACCATTTCCTATTCTTTTTTCTTCCTCATAACTGTCTAGGCCTTGGCAACCTGACAGTATCTTAGCCCACGTGCAGTCTCTGACTGTGTGGCACTTTGCCTGGATCAGGCTTGTGCTTTCATACATTCATACATACGATTAACGAAAAGTTTCATAGTTTCATACTAAATCTTCAGCTTGTTACCAAGCAGAATTTCAACCTGTAGTCCCTTAGACCAATTCATAATTTCGTAAGGATGTGAAGTGTGGAATACAAAAAATCGAGCATTTATACTAAGCGCCGATGTTCATCGACAAAAATATCATTCCAATACTCACTCTACCTCAAGCATGGTATAGATGGCCTTCATCAACGCAATATGGTCTATGAAACTGTTATCTCAGCATGATAAATATATGCTTTCTTACATATTTGTGGCGGAAACTAATCAAGTTTACAGCATTAAAAGGGCCATCTGTTGACAAGTTATAAAATAACGATTTATTTTCCTGGTCCCAATCAGATAAAACGAATGTAACCGAGCTATCTTACGTAACTTGTCGAGTAAGTGACAATGAAGAACACAACAATAAATTGTTGGGATGTAATTACACCGGAGGCCCTTGTTTTATGGTTCTTGAAGTCAAGATGATCGTCTACATCGGACAATGCTCTGCGCCTCGCTTACCTAATTTTTATTACGGGTTTGATCATCTGTTTGAAGCCTTGTCTGGTTCAAGACCAGTTTCACGATGATAAGCATGATGTTTTGAAAACGAAAAGCGATTTAAAATGCACACAGAAGGACATCTGAATCATTTTTAGTTTTCCGCGTCATATACGGCTTGTGTTGATGTGCCATCTAGTTGCAAAACGTCACAAATTTACCATTTGAAGGTACTTCTAAAACCATGACACATCAGAAAAGTGTCTCACTCAGATATTTTCTCCACGATGAGTGATGATGTACTTAATGCAGTACACAACTTCATTATCCGATTACCCCAGATAATGGTCTAGGCATCATACCGCTGCTTCTAAGACACTTCAAGGCGACGCAAATAACAGTCGATACGGTAAAAAGAAAAAAGACGATGATCTAAGGTGTTTTGAGCATTGCTTAACAATGAGCTCAGCAATCTTTACAGGCCTGAACTCGCTAAAATTTGAGGTATCAGAATGCCAGAGTTTAAAATTTATAAAGTATAATAAACTTGATTTCTGGATAAAAAATTTCTGGATAAAAAAAATTTCAAGCACTCGACACTAAAAGATATTCTGTTAATCTTATCAGTAAAGAACATGCGGGCCATCAAACAGAAAATTAAAAACGTATATACAACAGACGTAATTAAATCGCGCGAAGACTCACTTCATCAAAATAACTTTTAGGGATCAGACTATCCAGGGCATCTTCATCTTCTGCGCCAACTTCGTTCAGCAGTGATTTACGTAAACAACGCCGAACGTCAGCTCTCAACTTTTCCAAAGCAGCTGGTATGAGTCGGAACCGCACTGGAATGTCAGCTCGAAATACGCCAGCCTCCAAGGCTTCCACATGTCCACCAACGTAAGTCTCTGAATCGATTAGCTTTCCGTCTTCCGTGAAACGAAAACTGCCGGATTTATTTGACAACGGACCACCAGGACCAGATTCACCGGCACTTTGTTTGTGTGGAAACACTACATTGGCAGCATATGCTTGTACCATTAACAGAGCCTCGCACAATGTACCTGATCCTTTTCTCAGAACGTCATCGGGGTTTAACGGTAGGATCGTACACAGAGCAAACACGAACGGGTGAACGTACTTCATGTATAAGTAGTATGTTGCCACCGCGTCGGAAACAGAGTAATTTGCGAGCTCCCTAGGAGATTCGCGTGCCATTCGACACATCATTTCAGGGTCTACTTCAACAGGGTCATATCGCAATTTGGCTTTGGCAACTGCTTTCAAGCCTCGAGCTCCAACTGGAAGATAACTGTCCCGCTTTACCCAGCAAAGGCAATCAATGTGTACAACGGGACGTGATAAGTACTCTCCGGCGGAACCGTCACGTCCAGGTCCGACAGTACCTTTTTGACGGGAGAACGCTGTCTCTTCTAACATTGATATACCGTAATGAGCAGCTCTGGCATCTAAAAACGGCCAATCAAATGTATCACCGTTGTAGGTCACGATTATGTTGGGGCGGACACGCTGAATATGCTCAAAGAAAAAGTTAATAACAGCTAGCTCGGAAGGCAAGTTGTGCACCACAAATTGTCCAGGGAATTCTGGTCTTGGTGTAAACTCAAAGTTCTCCACATCTTCCGAAAGAATCTCCCGGTTACAGAGCAGATAGCCTGCCCCGTCGAGCATGTAGGAAATCATCATTACCTAGGGAATAAAAACGAAGTATGAGGAAAATGCACATGTGAGCAAAAGATGAAACAAACATAGCTCAATGTTACACTGCTCATTTCCAGTTTCAATACAAATAATATAATTTCAAAAACTTTAGTTTAACCATGAGCTGTAATCTCTCAGTCGCTAATAGTTTCACCGCTTCCCTTTCTTTCTGTGCTTGAAAACTTGAAATTATAAGAGCGCATGCACCGCTCGCTGCTTTTGTTACATGTAATTGCACCGGTTGATTCACCTTTTATGAACCTCATCATTATCATCACAGAAAGCGTTACATCAGTAGCAAGTACCGAATGGTTAATCATGAAACAATACAGTGTTAAAAGATGAGGATGCGGTGCCTACATCTCGAATGCATTCATTCAAGTGACATCAGCAGGACAGCTTCTTTGAAGCTTTCACTACCTTGCATCATAACGAGCTTACCTTGTCGCTCCATCTGACAACATACAAACACTCCAAGAAGATGCTAACTGCAAGACCGAGAATGAACAAGGTTGAGTCATATCCTCAAGCGTAATTAGCCACTGCGATATCGGAACGCAAAGGCCCCAACCCAGAAGACGGACTGCGTCAAATTTCGAAAAATTACTAGTAAGGATATTCAGCTGTCAACGCCATGTAAGGGTTTGGCCACCACGAGTTCTACGTCAATCGGGATGCGGCGTCACAAAGAGAAACCGTTTCGGAAAACACTATGTATGTATTTATGAAATCACAAGCCTGATTCAGGCAAAGTGTCGCACAGTCAATAACAGCACTTGTGCTAAGATACTATCAGGTTGCCTAGACCTAGATAGATGAGAACAAAAATACAAGTAAGAGCGGCAGTAAAACTCCAGTGTGCTTCAGCATGCCGCTCACTACCGGTGGCCGGCGTTAGCCGCACAGCACAGGAGTACTGTACGATTGCACAACCGTGCACTCGGAATTCAGTGGTCTGGTATAATTTCGTCAGCTCCGGGAGATTTTTTCGTGTTGAGATTTAGCAATGTTCGGAGGACACTGTCCGGGGTAATAGTTAGTTCTTGTAAAACATTTTCAGGTGAGGTGACGGGAGTTAAGGGGCAGGTAACGGTGTTTCGTGGGCTGAAGACAGTGGAGAAGAAATGGGCTAGAACTTCGGCAGATTCCGATGCTGTGGTTGTTGTCCCATCACGCGTCTTTAAAGCAGCAACCCCTGGTTTCACCCTAGACCGGTTATTTATGATCTGATAGAAAATTTTGGGGTTTGATTCCATTTTGTTGAGTAAATGTTTTTGATAATTCAGTTTGTCCTCAACAACAAGTTTGTTTACCTTATTTCTCAGCAACCGGAATTTCTCCCAACTCTCAACAGTGGTATCTTGTCGATGAGCCCGCCATGCAGCATTACGCAAAGTTAACCATTTTCGTGTTCGGTTACTCAGCTTAAACGTATAAGTAATACATGACCCAGCCAGTACAACTTGTGTTAGTTTTAGGTAGAATATAAAAGAAAATATTTTTTAATCTGGTTTTCGATTGGTTATAATCATTCATCACTGATAATTATTTGTTGTTCTAATACATCTATATTTCGTATACACCCACATATACAGAAAAAACTCACTTGATCTATCGAAGCATCAGGAAATTTCAGAGGAAGTTTGGTTGTTTCAATATCAAATGCGAGTACGACAGGCTCCGGCCAGGCTACAGTGTCTTCGTGTTTGACAAGCTCTACGTGTGTTCCAGGCCGGCAACGAACTACGTACCAACATCCTGCAAAAAGACCCAAGTCAATACAAACACGCATGAGATACGGAACGTCTGATTCCCGAATATCAAGAAGGTTATCCAATGGATCACCACGCATTTCTTTGTTGACTGCAGCCGCGGATCCAGATTGCTGCTCTGAAAGTCCAGCAAAGTGTTCAGCCAGCATTTCGGTATATGTTGATTCGGAGGTAGACAGTTCACGGTTCGCACGAACGCGCAGTGTCAAATCACGGCGGACTTTGACCAGCTCATCAACGCTATAAAACACGATCTTCAAGTATGATGCCTTAATACCAACCAAATGGTTTGGAAGATCAAGATCCTCCTTTTTAGTAACATCGATTGAAGCTATGCGCCCGGAATATTTTCGAAGTAGATATGTTATTGTGTCCCGTTCCACGGTAGAATCGCCACGGACAGATACGAAAAAATAGGGTAAATACGAACGGGTAACTTTGAAACGTGATCCATCCTCTTGAATGAAATAAAAGTCGACTGCACTGACAAGACGTTTTGCCTCATCCAGCACATCAGTGGGATGCATGTTTAATAGCCAGCCAACACGATCACCTGGACCAACATACGGATCAAAGCCGTATTTTCTGTCATAAATGTCGTTTGTTTTGGCACGTAAGAACCGTGATTCGTTGGAAACTGAAAGTGCGTTTTCGGAATCCAAAATATCGAAATCGTCATTCACTTCCCCAGACACTGTTGGTTCTGTTTCAGCATTGGTAATTTGTTCATCGAACTGCTGTCGTTTCGAAAAATGGCCAGTGAATTTGCCGCGTGATTTTTTAAAGTGTTTTGCAGACATAAGATCTTCAGTTCATTCGCAGACTAAAAATCAGCAGAATAAAAATTTAATTACAAAAACAAAAATAAATACAGGAAACTTTAGTTATGAAGAAATCGGAGCAAAATAACTTAGGTATTCGTGCTGCCATATGACTTTCTTTTTAAAAGAACTGACTGATTTGATGGATAGAAATAACTGCTCTGAGTTAATTGTGAACAAGATTGATAAAATGATTTGAAACTTTCAATAAATTCACCGATTAAAAGGATGTGTACTGTAAGAAATTAATGTTTTCAAGTTATGCCGGTAGGTATTCACTGCAAAATTTCTGTTTTTTCGGTGATATATATAGATCTATATAATTAAATATATATATATATATATATATATATATGCGACTTAACAACGCGAGTTTAAAAAGATTAAGCAAAATGATATGCCCATAATAAGTTTGCAATTTGTAAATCAAAAAAGTGAAGATGAATATATGAAGTAAACATTTATTTACCGCCTCTATTGTAACGTCATGATCATCATCATGGACAGTATTACATTGGTAATAAATAACGGGCGTTTAACTGCCATACAACCGTGGCATGATAAAAGTTCTATAAGTCCTAATTGTTCTCCTGTCTAGGCATGGGCGACCCGGCAGTATCTCAGCCCGCATACAACCATGAATGTTACTAAAACATAAAAATGTTGCAGGACCTTTAATACTTTGTGAGTAGTTTTGTTAAAATAGTCTGTCTTGCTAGACACGCAAGTGAAAGCCGTGAGGAATTTGTCGTGCCATTCTACTAGTATAGTCAAACAGTATGCATCTCGTTTCAGCGACTCTATTTATGCACGTGCAGGCTCTGACTGTGAGGCACTTTGCCTGGATCAGGCTTGTGTTTTCGTACATACGTACATACATCTACTAATTCTTTGCTATCTCTTGGCCTCCTTCGGTCGATGTCGACCATGGATGTACATCACAATCGCATGAATTTCATGTTTTACAGCTTTTTGAATGACTAAACAGTCCGATTCGGGAGGAACAATCTCTCCCGCAGTGCTTGCAACGATAGTCAGAACTCTGTTGTATTGCATCAGTTGCACGTCGTCGGCGTGATCTGCATTCAGCAGCCAAGAGCTGTATCTACTCCTCCCCGGCTTGCAGACGACGCTTTACACAGTGCCTCCAATGTGAGCGGTCAAGAGAAAGTTCTTCCCAGCTCGCGGGGTCAATGTCAAGAGCTTTCATATCTTTTTTGCAAACATCTTTGTACCGCAAGTGCGGTCTACCCAATGGTCGACTTCCTAATTGCAACTCACCGTAGAGTAGATCTTTCGGAATACGACCATTTTCCATTCTATAGACATGACCAAGCCACCGCAGGCGGCGCTGACGTAATAGGGTGAACATGCTCTGTAGACCAGCTTTTGAAAGCACTTCAGCGTTAGTCACTCTCTCCATCCACGATATGTTCAAGATACGACGGATGCTTCGTAGATGGAAAGCATTCAGCTTCCGTTCGTGTCTTGCGTGGGTGGTCCAGGTTTCACTGCCGTATAGTAAAGCATTTAGTACGCACGCGCTATATACCATCATCTTTGTCTTTACAGTCAGCTTGCGGTTACCCCAAACACGAGAGTTCAATCGGGACAAAATGACAGCTGCTCTGCCAATCCGCTTATCAATCTCCGTGTCTAGCGAGAGGTTATCCGCAATGGTTGAACCAAGATATGTGAAATGATGTACTGGTTCAAGCTGACAGTTTCAACAGTGATGATTGGCGGCGATACAGTCCCTTGACCAAGGACTTTGGTCTTGCTCATGCTGATTGTTAGACCAAAGTCTTTGCATGTCGACGAAAAACAGTCCATTAGCGACTGTAGGTTCTCTTGGGAGTGAGCAATAAATGCTGCATCGTCGGCAAACAGGTCACGGATTAGCACATCCCGTGCTTCGGTTTGTGCTCTCAACCGGTTCAGGTTTAAAAGCTTACCATCACTTCGCGTGCGTATGTAAATGCCTTCTGTTCTCGTCCTAAAAGCGTGCTTAGAAGCAGAGCAAAGAAAATGCTGAACAGCGTGCGAGCAAGAACACACCCTTGTTTGACGCCTCGGCGAATTTCAAATGCTTCTGAACTGCAACCGTTAAAATGGACTGACCCTTTCATGTCTGAGTGGAACGAAATAACGAGTCTGAGCAGCCTTGGGGGGCAGCCTATCAGATCAAGCATTTTGAAAAGACCCTCCCTGTTGACGCAGTCGAATGCCTTAGTTAAATCAATAAAAACGGCGTATAATGGCATACGCTGTTCCCGGCACTTTTCTTGACGTTGTCTCAGGGAGAAGACCATGTCAACGGTTGATCTTCCCTTGCGGAAGCCACATTAAGATTCGGAGCAAATTCTATCAGCTAAAACTTTCAGCCGGATCTGTAAGACTTTAGCAAACAATTTGCCTACAACATTCAGAAGGGAGATTCCTCTGTAATTGTTGCAGTCGCCTGTCACCCTTATTCTTAAATAGCGTGATGATCTTCGTGTCTCGCATCTCTTGTGGGACACACCCCTCCTGCCAGCACTGAAGAAGCAAATGGTGATGAGGTTATAATAATGCTGCTCTACCGCATTTGATGAGCTCAGGTGGAATTCCGTCGTCATCAGGGGCCTTCCCATTCGCTAAGCGGTGGGTTGCCTTATTGAGCTCATCAAGAGTAGGAGGGGTATCTAGATATTCAATGGTCGGCTACCGTTCGACATTTTCAAGTGCATGCGGTATAACCGTACTATCCCTGGAGTAGAGAGAGGAGATGTGCTCTACCCATCTTTCCATCTGTTGAGTTTTGTGGACTGTCTGGACTGTGTGGAACAGTTCACCTATCTTGGTAACTGCATCACGGCGGGAGGAGGGCTGGAAAGTGAGAGCTCGCTTCGCGTTCACCAGTCTAGGTCATCTCTGGAAGCGGTCTGACGTGAGTTTGAGACTCAAAGGGAGAGTTTACCTGGCCTTAGTCAGGTCGGTCTTGCTTTACGGGTGTGAGAGCTGGGCAGTACGCGCAGAGGAGCTCCGGCGCTTGGAGGTGTTTGAACATCGATGAGGACTTGCACGGTGTATATGGACGAGATAGAGAGGAGAAGAGAGAGAAGAGAGAGATGCTCTAGAGAGAGGATATATTCTAGATAGATAGAGTATATTAGAGTAGAGAGTATAGATATAGATATATTATATATATAGATATAGTATAGTATATATATATAATATTATTTTTTTTCATATATAGAGATATATATATGTCGAAAATCGGACGTACAAGATAAAGACTTAATGGGAGCCGTTTTTTTAGTTTGTTTGGGCCAATGTCTCACTTGATCCCATCATACATACCGTGAAATTTTCCGGTATCCGCAGCTTTTTAGATATTGAGGCGATCTTCAGTCCAATAGTTGTTTGCACATCGCCTTGCGGTCTGTCGGACCTTAATTCTAGCTGCTCTCAGAAGACGTTAGTTTTTATCTGTTGGCATACCTTTGAACCTCAAGAATGCTGAGCGTTTCTCATCCAGCACAGCAGTCATCTCAGAAACGTTTGCTTCGAACCAGTCACTCGTTCGAGCTTTCTTCGGACCGAAAGTGGGAAGTGCGACTCGGCATATGCAGCTTTTTATCGATTCCCAGTTTTCTGAAGCAGATTCAAGTGGGGTTGTCTTGTTGAACTCGTCCGTGAAGGCTTTTGCGAATCTCGCATTTAGATTAGGTTCGCACATGCGAGTGACGTCTATCCTAGGCTTAGCAGACAATTTGGTGCGGTGAAATCTCGTGTGGGGGAGCTTCAGTTTTGCACAGACCAGTGGATGATCAGTGTCGCAGTCTGCGCTTTGATATGATCTAGTGAGGAGCACTCTTCCTATATTAGTACGCTTAACAAGAATAAGATCAAGCTGATGCCAATGCTTAGAGCGAGGATGCTTCCAAGAAACCTTATGCTGTGATTTTGTTTGAAAGAAAGTGTTACTGACACAAAGATTGAACTGTGTGCACAATTCTAAAAGGCGTTGCCCATTTTCATTGGTTTTACCTACACCGAACCTTCCGAGACAGTTTTGCCAAGACTCGTAATCAGCACCAACTCTGGCATTGAAATCACCCAATACCACTACACAGTTTTTCTGTGGCACGTTTTTCAGGACGGCTGTGAGGTTATGATAAAACGCGTCTTTTTCAGCAGGCGTCGCAGAGAGCGTCGGTGCATAAACGTTGACCAACGTAATGGTACCAGTAATGCACCTCAGATTTAAAGTCCAAATCCGTTCGCTCCCGCTGCTGCTCGGTTCTGTTGCTTTCAATATGTCGTTTCACACGGCAAACCCAACTCCATGCAGTCGAGGCTCATCGGAACCTCTTCCTTTCCAAAAGAATGTGTAATCACTTTCTGTTAGCTTACCAGTGTCTGGTAAGCGCGTCTCCTGTAGGGCAGCCACGTCGACATTCAGCCTCTTTAGCTCGTTGTTAATCACGGCGGACTTTCTAATGC
Source organism: Atriophallophorus winterbourni (assembly GCA_013407085.1). NCBI lineage: Eukaryota > Metazoa > Platyhelminthes > Trematoda > Plagiorchiida > Microphallidae > Atriophallophorus > Atriophallophorus winterbourni. The sequence goes on from JACCGJ010007355.1 coordinate 16,148, forward strand.
CTCTGATATTCGAGACGTCGTCATGAAATCCTGGAAGCATGGGTGTATTTAAGAGAAAATTTCTAAAGTGATATCAGAAGAGCATAGAGGTGGAAAGGAATAACTGAGGGACAATGGCTGTTTTAGTACTGCATTCACAGTGGGAACATCTAAGTATGTAGTCAATTGGTGTCCATGTATTGTCGTCTATTTCAAACTATCCATGTATATAGGTGATTATTTTGTTTAGTATGACCTCTGCTTCGGTAAAGTCAACGAGTTGTGGGCGATTGACATACGCGAAATGATTGGTTTAATCGTGGAACGCAGACTGACAGTTAATAAATTGCCCGCATGCGGTAATTACACAACACTGACTTCAAAATATAGAACGTTCATTGAGAATTTTCTGGACTTTGTTCGATGTCCATCTTGTATATGGCAATGTTAAATAAATGTTAATTTTATGTTCGGAAACGATTGCACAGATCTTCGGAAACCGTTTACACCTAAAGATTGCGCAGTCCCACTAGCACGTGCAAGCGATGAGATTGATAGTTGAGTGTCTCTGACGAGCCGAAATTTAGCCACCGTTGAATCAGTCCTGTACGATCAACGTATTGGATTAAATTTGAATTTTAGGGTATGAATTTTGCTTTATCGAGCGTTAAACTCATCGTTTAACTCGAGTCGATTCTAGCGAGCAGTTTTTGTATAATGTGCACACTACCTTCCAAGACTTTGATACGGTCCTTCATACTGTCTGCTCTTAGCAACTCCTGGAAGAGACGGGCATGTAATGGTTGTACCCTCCTAATTCACCCTTGAACTGGCCTTCAACGCACCACGAAACAGTAGATCGATATCAATTTTGTTCTTAAATAATAACCGATTTGCGCAGGATTAGAAACATGATTTACTTTTTCCTTAGTCTGAACTGCTATTGCTCGTTTAGAAATCCTGAACACTAAGGATTCTCTAACAGTCCACTGCACCTAAACCACGATATTTTCCTTGCCTTAGACAACATTTTCGTAATACTATATTATTCCAAAGTCTTCAAGCCTCAAATCGCTCTGCGTTGATTATGAAATATATTTAGTCATACATTATCACAAGTACTACAAAAAACACAAATTTCAGGATTCTGCAGTACGGAAGTGTCGAATAATGCATTTCTTGTGTTTTGTGCCACACGTTTGTTCTCGGTAAACATGTGTCTGGAGTTGTAGTAGTTTGA
>JACCGJ010007356.1:0-14198 GCA_013407085.1 Atriophallophorus winterbourni
TGCATAACACCTAATGTGCACATGGATTACGTAAGCAGTGGATCAGCGGACGGTATTCGCACCTGCACACACAAAATAAACAATTAAGAGATTACCACAGCATTTTGGGGGTGATCAATCTCAGAAAACTCTGGATTGGTTAAGAAAATGCCATTTAAACCTGCACACAGTTCGTACCTTGGTCTGACAAAGCTTATGCGGTCAGAAGCGAAACGTTACCAAAAAACTTGCTATAACGGATTACTTGAAAACTTTTTTTCATGATTATGGACTCCCGATCGGTCTCGAAAATGTTCAGATACTTTTCATGATCTTATTCAGTTCTCGTATGTCTAGACTTGGGACGAATGATAATATGTCAGTACATACTATATCTGTGTGGCGCTTTGTCTGGATCAGACTTGTATTTTCATTCATACACCTTAGATTGGTTTAATACCTTATCATCACAGCGGTAAGTCGGTTCTTTCTTCCTGCGAACCCGTCATTGTTGTTGAAGAGAACTTCCGATGCAGAATGTTTTCACTGGGCAACAAACGTCGTAACAAAAGTTCAGGTAAACTAATATTACATCTCATTCCCGTGATACATGGCACGGATATGCAATCGTGCAGTACTTCCGTGCTGTGCTGCTAACGCCGTGTCAAATTGATTTGCCACCGGTAATGAGCTGCATGCGAGTACACACTGGAGTCTCACTGCAATTACTATTTTCCTTTTCCTTATCTGTCTAGTCCTGGGCAACCTGACAGTATCTTCGTCCACATGCAGTCCTTAACTGTGCGGCACTTTGCCTGGATCAGGCTTGTGATTTCATGCATACATACACGTGATACATCACTGCCGTTCGGAATAAATCCTCTCTCCCTTTACATACAACGAGTGCAATGGTTTGCGCACGTCCTATATAAGATTGCGTCAGCGCTCACAAAACGCCCCCCTGACCCTAAACCCGTCCGCAATAGGAAAGGGCCTCAAGCACACACTAGGAGACAGCCATGTAGAAGGGGGTTGCGTGCGTCGAGAACACTTAACTGTAAAAGTTGCGGGGTATAAAGTCATCGCCAAAGCTCAAACACGGTCAAAGTACGCAATCCCGCGCAAGACAATGGATCCATGTACCGCAGCACACTGCGGCGTTCAACAAAGCTTTTCCATGGTATGCGCAACATGTCTAATGAGGACAGACTACGCATCCTCCATTACATAGCGAATTAAACGCAGTGGCATATTACTTACCCACCAGATCTTGACCGACCCTTCCCAACCATGCAACTCCCTATTAGTTTTCCTTCCCCTAAACTGTCTAGGCCTGGGCAACCTGAAAGTAGTTTAGCCCACGTGCAGTCTCTGACTGTGCGGCACTTTGCCTGGATCAGGCTTGTGATTTCATTCATACACCCTAGAGAGCGATTCTACGGTTTAAAAAAACCAAACCAATAGTTTCACGTATAATTTGAGTCATAAGTGGATATACATAGATAGGAATGATACGCGGTTAACTCTGTACAAACGATGATAGAGAGCGGATCAAAATCTGACGGTCACCGAAACAGGAAAATGAAACAAAAACCGAATAAACACGCGCGGCGAGAAGAGAAATAGACCGATCGGTCAAAATGAGTCGCTGTTGTACAAAATTGGGAATGAAAAATGCCCGACGGTGGGGAGTCAACGCCGCATACGACGTTTCGCACGACTTCTCGCGTGATTCTGTACAGCGGGACGCCGTGAATGGCTCCCAGAAGGGGACCATCTATCGTCGGAGGAGTCTGATTCCCAAGAGGATTCCTCCTCGTCATCGTTCCCTTCTTCCATCTCATCGTCAGCAGCGCTGAGACATGGGGGTGGATTCGGCGGTTTCGCAGCAGAACCATCTGCGCTGCTCGAAGCGTCGTTATCCACGTCATCATCATCATCTGAATCATCTCTCGCGATGAGTCTGGTGCGTTTGGTGTGACGCTCACGGGAATTCCCGGTTCTAGGTGTATCGGAGTTCTTTCGGCGACACGATCTCTGTTGTACCAGCCGAGCCAGAGCCACCGCTTGGTTCGGTTTCAAAGACGGCGCGGAAATGCGACCCGTTTGCGTAGCACCGGGAAAAACAGGTGTGGTGGCTGCGACAAAATCGTGTTCGTCTGAAGTGGAAACTAAACCGGTACACATTTCATGAAGGCGGTAAATTCGGACGAGATAATGGTTAGGACACAATAAAACATGTGTGTCGATGTCCAAGAGGATTCAAATGGTATACGTTTAAAATTCACAGCGTGGGTTGGAAGATCTGGGAAGTCCACAGCAGTTCCAAGATGTTTCGAAGGTGTAGATATTTAACTGCCAAGAATCTTGTGCATAAATGTCTGTGTCTAGTTCTTGCAACTGACGCCCTACAACCGATTTCTGACCATCGTTGCAAGCGCTGTGAAAGAGATTGTTCCACCCGAATCGAAATGTTTAGTCATTCCAAAAAGCTGTAGAACATTAAAATACATGCGATTGTGATGCACATCCATGATCGACATCGACCGAAAGTGGCCAACACATAACAGAAATGCATACACACATCTCTTTTCACGAACAAACTATTGGTAAAACCACAGAGAAGGATCGTTGTGAGTAGATTACCGCAACGGGAATAACCCTGGCTTTATCGATTAAATCCATAAAATGAGAGTACAGAACCTTCTAATATATAATGAACCTGATTTATGACACTTTCCTAATGTCCTGTGCAGGCGAGAAACTTGAACATGCGTGTGTGAACGTATAGAAAGGTACCACGCGATATTGTTAAACTAAAATCAACCAGTAATTTCACAAGTCTGCAATCAGTCGAGTTTTTCATGGGTGGATGAGAGTCGAAGTACTAAGAAAGTTCCTAACTGGTATGAAAGCACAAGCCTGATCCGGGCAAAGTGCCGCACAGTCAGAGACTGCACATGGGCTTAGATACTGTCAGGTTACCCAGGCCCAGACAGAGATGAGGAAGGAAAAATAACAGGAAATGGTAGTGAGACTCCAGCGTGTGTCATCACGTATGGAAGTGGTAACGGCACTAGCGGGAAACATAGAAGAAACACATCCAAATTTACCCGAAACCGAAGGCACAATGGGAAAAATTACAAAGTGTTCGATGAACATTTTGTCGCTCATTGTCTGTGATTACTGAGTTTGGGTTGCAACCATAGGATTATATCAAAACATATATAGTACTCATGAGTAGCATGAATAAAATATTTGTCAGAAACGGCAAGCCAAAATTCCGACCAATCTTATGGGTTGATCTCGGACACACACAAGTTAACTTGAAAAATGTTTAGCTGATAGATTCATCTATATTGATGAAAGAGCATCGATAATCAACCAACGTACTTCGCATGACCTTGGTCCCAACAACACAGCTGTATCGAGTTAGAAGCAATTAACCTCCGAGTATTCCAAGATGGCCGGTCACTTAATCCCTAGGGAAGGTATTTAAGATAAGAAGTTATTTAAATGTGTGCAATGACTCTTGGATATGGTACAAGTGGCAAAGGTGGAAGGACATTAATTTACATGGGAAACGAGTTTTGGTTTGAGAAGCAATCAGTAGGTAATCTAAAGGCATTGCCTCAAAAAGTGCTATCTCGCGGACACTCAACAGGCATCAAAAACGTATAAGAAGGATAGACCCAACATGCACTCTTCCGTCCCTTCCAATTGATGCCATGTGTGATGTTCCAAATATATAGAGAGATTTCTTGCTGTATGATTCTGAAGACCATAGTGACGGTGCAAGATTTTTTATCTTCGGTGATCGAAGCCTGGTGGGTGCACTGTCTCTTAGCAAAATGTGGTTTGCTGATGAGGTGTTCAAGGTTGTACCTGCGCTTTTCTACCAGTTATACGCTATGCATTTCCAATGTGCTGAAGGCGTCACTGTCTTTTATAAAACATAACAGCAGTTACATATAATAAGTTGCTCAAACTTCCCATTCGCAAAAGCGACTGTATGTTAATTTCATCTATGCCAAGCCACGCAGAGAAATATATGTGAACTAGGGATGAAAGCCTCTGGACATCTCGAGAAATTAAGTGATACTCAACTACTTAAGGATTGACGCTTTTAAAATCAATTGTATATCTCTCCTGATAAATAAATTCATTTGAACGTATTCTGCATTCTTCCGAAGTTATCAATCTGGGGATTAAGTGACTGAAGATTAAGTGACTGGGGATAAAATTGAGTGGTAAATGTCTGGGGATCAAATGTCTGCTGATTAAGTGTCTAGGGGTTAAGTGTCGGCAAATAAGGGTCTGACGATTAATTGTCTGACGATTTACTGACCGAACACCATACGAATAATGCTGATTTCTTCTTCTTTTATAGACTGTGTCTTAAGTTGTTTTACGAGTTGCACACAATATACAGAGTCAAATAAGTTTTTAGTTCAGGAAGTATAGTTTGACAGCTTACGACCGTGGGTGATAATTTGAACTTGTTTCTTCTTATATACTCATTGATCCTAATGTGTGGAACATTGGAAATGTTCATATTTCAAAATATCAACTGTATGGAAAGTTCAAGTGACGAAGTTGATCAATGTAATGTGTTGCTCACATCCCCCGCAATTACACACCACTCCCGGGTTCTGGCTGTTTGCCGTCATCAGGTGGAGACAGTAAGAATAGTTTCAGTGAGCCTTGGAGAAGTCGATCGTTTGGAAAGCCGCATGTGCACTACAAATACGTTTGTCAAATATGACAAGAAACGGCGTTTGACATTGATCCTCCAAGTTCGGAAGAAGATGCTCACAAACGCTCATTACAGTTGCACTGCGTTGCTCGTCATCTCCGAGCTGATGAACATGAGTTTCTGCGCTTGAGGATTCTGGTTCTAATGTCTTTATCTGATGAGAGCAAACAGCAAGAAACCGGTCGTGTGGTGTGTGTGTGACGGAAATGTATGAAAATGTGCTTTTTTGTTCATCTAATTTAGTTGATAGCGCATCCAAAGAGCTGTTTCGGGGTTCATCACACCGAATGTCTACCTTATCACCTTAGTTTAGACTTGAAATTAAAACAAACTGAATGTAGACAGAAGCTGTCTAAAAATTCGCATATTTTCAATGAAATAGAGGGAGAAAGCACCGTACCTTGAATAACCCATTTCAGATTTGGATGCAAGGAAGATCCTTGTCCTTAGACTTGACGTATTGAGATCCATCCCTGAAGTCCCCACTTATCCAATTGATAATGTTATATATTTAATGGGCCTTCAAATCGGCCTTGAATGAAAAAATTAATTTCTCCACACGTATGTCCGCTTTTTTCATTAAAAGTTAACGATATCTGTGGGCCAAATGCATCATTTCTTCATATCAACTGAGGCCAATTTTGGACGCTCAACTTTGAATAAATTAAGAAATTACCGGGAATATTTTTGAAACTTTTGCCCAAAACTTTTGCTAATAGTCTGTATCATATGTGGAAATTTTCAATCAAGTCGAACAAGAAAAATCGCTTAGTTGAGAAATTGTAACTTGATGTCGGGACCTGTTCGCCGATTTTTTTAAAATTATTTTTCGAACTAATTGTAACTGCTGAAAATTCATATATGCAAATGTTTTACTGACAGTTAATCGCCAGATAATTAATCGTCAGACACTTAATCGTCGACACTTAATCCCTACACACTTAACCACCAGAAATTTGATCCCCAGACATGTAACACCCAAGTCACTTCATCCCCAATCAATTGATCCTCAGTCAGTCAGTTTGATAACTTCTCAGCATACTTCTTCTTCCGATTGAAATGAACCCAAGCACTTGTTTGAGGAGCTGAGACCGTATGCTGTCGGCAATCCTAAGGCAAACCGTTAGGAAATGTCCACATGGTGGGATGGTGGCAAGATAAGAGTGACTGTAATGCATCATTCAACGGCACAATCATGAGGCGTAAATCATCGTCTGCCTTATGTGGTACAATCTGGAACCGTTTACGTTTTCGAGAATTCACTAGATATCCACATGGACAAGTATTTTTTTCATGTTTGACAATAATCTAACAATATTTTGATATTTTTTTACCTTCCGACCCGATGTACATTTTTGTGGGTCTTGTAAAGCATAGATATCATCTATGAATAAATCTTTGTACCGCAAGTGCGGTCTGCCCAATAGTCGAAATCCTAAGTAAATATATTTAAATTTTGAAGTTGGGGTTGCAAACCTCCCATTGTGTGTAATCACTTATTTAGTAGCCATCTTCAAAATATGTAAGCCATTATTTCTCTTCAAAAATTCATTCCGAATAGACCGTTTGATACGCGCGCTCCTATACATTGCACAGAACTCACATCAAGACGAGTTTAGAAGAGGTATGAGGAGATAATTTTAATTCGATTTCAGCAACAAGGACATTGAATCAAGAATGACAATAGTGGCGAGCACAGTCAGGATGCATACACATGCGCAGATGAGAAGATATTCCGAGCACGGACGTTTTAATCTGTTCCGGTGTCTAACCATCATCAACCTCCGAAAAAGTGGACGCCTCAGCATCAGGAAGTTGCAGCGGGTTGATGTATAGCTGAAGTAAGACAACGGTAAACTCATACATAAACACGCATATATGTTGATAGTACAATATGTTTTCCTCTAAGACTTATGGTTAAAGTATTCAAGGAGTTTTGCGCGAATTTGGTAAATCAAGAGTTAGCAATCGCTCAGTTTCCACAATACTTTTATGGAGATCACTCACTCGGTGGGGACGCTAAGATTCAAATCTTGATAAACTGCGGTTGCGAAACATTCAACCTTCGGATGTAAAGAAGTCCCAAATATACTCTATGTTGTGCATTGTGAAACGAACAAACTATTCAAATACTTGGCCAGCAACCGTTTACAAACTTGCTGTCTACTATGGACTGCTCCAATCAACCCAGAGCATACGAATTTCGAAAGCGGAAAATTCACTGATCCATCGATAAAATCAATACCATTCCATTAACGAATAATATGCGGACGATGATATATAAAACGGCATTAGCACAAAACTCACCGAGCCAGCTCCAACCGGGTACGCGTCTGCGTTCGGGTATTGTTGATATCTTGGTGCGAACGTAGGCATGTTTAGTTAAGACGTTGAGATTCCATGGTTGTCAGGGTGAATTCAACTACTTTTATACTCTTGAGATCCATTCTTGACCTCGGTCATTCGGTCCTTGTTGCACTGGTCACAAGTTAATTTTGGCCTAAAATCTACCGAGTTTCGACCAAGAGCACGTATTCTGCTTAGACAACCTTCGGGCAATGGTTGAGGTTTGCAACGTTTAACCGGTGAGTCAACATTCAATTCAATGTCAATTCAATTCAATTTAATAGTCTAAAAAGCACATAGCTTTACAAAAACCATAGAATAATATGCGAATTACAAATAGCATAGGTAGTAAAAACGGGATTTGTAAAGATACACAGGACAGAAATTGTTTTCAACCGGTAAAACGTTCGATCAAAGATTCCTTGAGTGTTTGTGAGAAACAAATAGACGAATCGCATCGCATCCTTGCCATTCTCTCAGTGTCGCATGACATTCAGATGAGTTAAGAGCGAATTGTCCAACTTTGGACCAGCGTGCGCACCATAGAAGATTGCCAGATTCTACAAAAATTTATCGATGCACTTCATACAGGGTCCTTACAAATTAGATACCATTCAACTTCCGAAAATTTATTATATTCACATAGTCTCTGGGCTCTCAAAACGTTTCACAGGTTACGCAAGAGAATAAACTGGATGTGTAGATTAGCAATAACTTGAAGTTTTTACGGCAGTGTTCGATGGTTTATAGAAAGCCCTGCTAAACCTTAGCGCTGCTCAGAAGGATCTTCGGTAGTTTCACAAGGCAGGTACTCTCACGAATATTAAACAGCTATTTCCGTCCAACAACGGATTACGCTATTGAAGCATAGCCCCCATGTTTGCACATGGGCATGGTTTTACTGCAACGTGTATACCACCGCGCTACAAAACTAGTGACTGGACTACACAACAGGCCACACGAGAAGAGGATTGTCTCTCTGAACCTATTTGGCTTTTCTTAGCGCCGTGTAAGGGGTGTTTTCATCCTGCTATTTAACATTATGCACCTGTTTCATTGGCAAGACGCACCTGGTAGCAGATCTCATGTCTACACGTTCCACATTCTAAATCGAACAAGCACAACCGATTTCTGGCTGTTTGCCGTCATCTGTGGAGACAGTGAAATAGGTTGTGTTGGATAAGAGCGAGGGATGTGAGCAACACAATACATTGGTCATACATGATCGCCTCGAGCGTTTGATGAAGAATCGCTTTGTGATTCTGTGTTTGAACACAGTGGTTCGTGGAACTGTGGTTAGCGAGTTAAAATCTACAATTAAAGTGTTGTACGAGTCCAAGCTTACACTTTGCAGCATTTATGAACGATGGCGATTGAGTTCGCTGATCAAAATCTAACCTTGGTCATGATGAATATTTGCCCGGACTCTTTGCAGTTGATCAGTAAGCGTCACGTAATCACCAAGAATTAGGTATGCAGAAATTTTAAAACAAAATGAGCCATTAACAAAAAAGCTCATTTGAATGCATTTCCATCACACACACACAAACCAAGACCGGTTTCGTGCTGTTCACACTCATCAGGTAGGGACATCAGGATCAGAATCCGCATGCGCTTGAAACAGTGGAAGATTGGTGAAGAAGTTGCACATGTATGCTACCGTTTGATAAAATGAGCCATTAGTTCAACAATTATAAACATTATCTATCTAGCGCCTCAAGTAGTTCCACATCGGGATTCGAAGTGAAAACGCCACCAGTTACTTAACATTACGACGCCATTAAAGAAAAGTAAGTGAGATGGGCAAATCGTTTAGGTGATTTCGTGTTCCGGAATAGTCCTTAAGCATTAATCAAGAATAAATCGCATCTTTGCTATAGGAAATTCTGACCAAGGTCAATTAAGTGAAGAATTTTGACCTACCGGTCAAATGCTAAAAACCTCAACGATTGCCCGAAGGTTGACCGAAAGTTGACCGAGTCGAATAAGTGCTCGCGATCTAAACTCGGTCGATTTCAGGGCAAACTGAACTTGTGACCAGTGCAACATGGAGCGAATGACCGAGGTCAAGAATGGATCCCACGAGTATAAAAGCAGTTGAATTCACACTGACCACCATGGAATCTCAACGTTTCAACTAAACATGCCTACGTTCGCACCAAGATCTCAACAATACCCGAACCCAGACGCGTACCAGGTTGAAGCTGGCTTGGTGAGTTTTGTGCTAGATACCGTTTTATATATCATCGTCCACATATTATTCGTTAATGTACATCAATAATGTACAGTTGAAATGGTATTGATTATATTGATCGTTCAGTGAATTTTGCACCATCCAAATGAGTATCCTCAGGGTTGATTGGAGCAGTCGATAGAAAACAGCATGTATGTGAAAGGGAACTTGCCAAGTATTCGGGAAGTTTGTTCGTTTCATAACGTACAACGTAGAGTATATTAGGGACTTCTTTATATACGAAAAAGGTTGAATGTTTCACAACCGCGATTTATCAAGATTTGAATCTGAGCGTCGCCACCGACTGAGCGATCTCCATAAATAAGTAGTGGAAACTTAGCGATTGGTTACACTTGGATTACCAATTTCGTGCAAAACTCCTTGAATTCTTTACAGCTTAAATACCTCGCAGTCTTAGAGGAAAACATATTTTAGTATCAACGTATATTCGTGTTTATGTATGAATTTACCGTTGTCTTACTTCAGATATACATCAACCCGCTGCAAATTCCTGATGCTGAGGCGTCCAATTCTCGGAGGATGATGATGGTTAGACGCCGGAACAGATTGAAACGTCTGTGCTCGGAATGTCTCCTCGTCTGCGTATGCGCATATATCGTGTCTGTGCTCGCTACTGTTGTCATCCTTGTTTTAATGTCCTTGTTGCTGGAATCAAAATAAAATTTATCTCCTCATAACTCTTGTAAACTCATCCTGATGTGTGTTCTGTGCAATGTCTAGAAGCGCGTGTAATAAACTTTCAATTCTGAATGAATTTGTGAAGAGAAATAATGGCTTACATACTTTGAAGAAGGCTAATAAATAAGTGATAACACACAATGGGAGGTTTGCAACCCCAACTTGAAAATTCCAATATATTTATCGATTTGTCCACGGTTAGTCAAAATGTTAGGATGGTAAAGTATAAACATCAATATTTGGTACCAATGCTACAAGGTGGACGTATTGCCAGAGGTATCACTTAACGATTCAGCAAAAATGATATACTATACTTGGAGTTCAAGATAACATTCAATCAGCGACTGTGGGTTCATACGCGGAACTAATTAATAGTATATAAGATTCTATGGATGTAATTTGGATATCTAGACTTTCTAACGTTACGGTTTCTTTCTGTGAGTAGATCAGTATATATGTGATATCCGTCACAATGAATTTTGTCGAAATTAGATCATTGAAAGAATTTTAGTAAGGGCTACACCTTTCATTTGGGTTCACACAGAGTAGAGAATGAAAGATCCCATTTACATGAACAAAACGTATGACTTCAAATAGCAGTGCTATACCAATAATAAAAACAGGACTCAATAATATCAATAAGGTGAATATCCACCAGCAAATATCAACCAGAAGCTAATGTCATAACTGTCTTTCCAGATGCAGTTTGAATATCCAGAGTAACGGAAGCGTTATCTATACTATGATAGGATGTATGAAAGTCAACGTTTCGTTTTTCGCCAAGCGGCATAGTTAAGGTATCATCATCGTTTGTCTGCATTAGAGCTTTGGCTTTTCCGACAGGTTCTCGGAGTCCATATTGAATAATGCGGCGTTTGAGAATCACAGGGTTTCCTACGTCGAGAGAAATTGGAGAAATTCGCATTCCACCAATTGCTTGCGAACATTTAATTATGAGATTCTTCAACTCTGGAGTGTCTTCAGACGATTTCAAGAAACATAAACTGATTTTTAAAGCTTGCATTGCTATCAGGCCGAGAATAACAATAATAACAATGAATCTACAGTCAGCAGTATTGTTTTCATCTCGGATGGAGATCATACACGATCCAACGACAGGAATAGAATGTCCAGAAATATCTTTAATTGTGAGGCTAGTAGGTTGGATTTTCGCATTAGGAACAAACAGTTTTAGATCTCTTTGGGTAATAAGCGATTCAACGCTATCAGTATCTAGAATAAAATCTAATGATGCGCCACTTGAAACACATGAAATGGTTTAACAAATATGGCTAGAATTGCAATATGTCACGGTCAAAGATAATGATTTAAATCCATCATTACCATCGCTAACCTGAGCGTTTTTCGTATCAGTCCAATACGTTTTTGGAGCTCGACAAACGGACTGGATATGACCAGTTTTACCATACTCGTGACATCTGGCTTGACGAAATCGGCAAGTGTGGCGTAAGTGCAGTCTGCCGCATGACGCACGTTTCCCAATTTTAATTGAATTCGAATGATTATCAGTAACGCGACGATAATTCGGTTGATACTTTAGCTGTTGGTCTGCTATAGCATTCTACGCTCTTTCAAGTTTATGTGTATTGAACATAACAGAACTTTCTGCTGGCGACAAATCTGTCGTTGCCACGCGCGCATCTTGATACTGTTCACAATGAGCTCTAAAATCTTTCAATGAAGGTTTTGACAGTTTTAAGAGCTCATTTTGCAAAACACTATCATTCATTCCAGCGATTAGGCGATCTTTCAATTGCATTTCTAACAAGTCACCGAAGTCGCATTTCGCTGCCTGAATTACCAATCGTAGAATAAAATCGCGAATTCCTTGATTGGGCTGACGCACCATTGAATGAAATCTTTCACGTTCAGTTGCTTTGAAATTTACACAGGCTTCACATGTTGCAATAAAAGCGTTTTCAGTGTTTCGTATGAAAGGGAAATGGGCGAATCCGGATATGCCAAATTTTGGATTAACCTATATGCAGATTTTCCGACTGCATTTAGAAAATGAACAGACTTCTTTTATCATTTTCAGCTTTCGGCCGTGTCATACACTAAATTTCGAATCTTTCAAAATAATCTTCACTTTCTCGCGCATTTGCATTAATATCAAGAGGTTCCAAAATTGAATTCGCCATGAAGAATTGCTGTTCGCGACGCCAAATGTGATGAATTGAATTGTATTGAATTGGATGAAATAACCAGCCAACCCAAGAATGGAATTGAGAACAAACCACGCTCACTCGAATTACACAGTATGTATTAATTAATGTAAGTTTTACAACGAGAACTTGAATAACAGTATTATTGAGTATTGTTGAATGAATGATGATGGATGATTGAGTATTATTGATCCTTAATCGAGCAGTCACCACAGATTGCTGTAATTTATGAAGAACAATCGATAGTTAGCCTGCTTAGGTCAATCTTGACTGCGGAGGTACATCAAAAACGTATGACGATTTTAGGCACCAGAGCGTTTCAAAAGACTAAATAGATCAATTCCACGCCATCAGGTGTTAAACATCTGCCGGGTGAGAGAGCTACCGATCTAGAGTAGGCGGATGACATCGCACTTCTAGGAGATGACCCTCATATGATGCAACAATCCATGGACCGCCTGGCACTTGAAGCTTCAATGTATGGCATGTGCTTAGCGTTTAACAAGTGTAAAACACTTACCCAGGATTGGAACGGCTCTCTTCCAAACCTGATGTTCAACAATGCTGGTCATCAATACTTCAGAAAATCAACCGAAAAATAGAACTCTACTCAAAATATGTTTCAAAACAACTGAAAAAGGGATTCAAATTCGTGATCCGGAGTCAAACACGGAAATGGATAAAGGTGAGAAACTGTGCGTGGAGAAGCCACATACTGCAGTCAACACCTGAATCTTTGGAATCATACCGTTTGCTGAGAAACAAAGTTGCTAAACTTGTCCAGAAGGATAAAGAAAAGTATCAAATCAATCTGATGGATAAAATTGAACGAAATACGAAGCTGCTCTTCCAGATCGAGAACAGAAAGGCCAGGGTAAATCCAGGTGTATCCGCTTTACTGACTACGACTGGAACTACATCCACAGCGTTCGAAGCTGCGAACGAACTCGCTCAATTTTATTCTAGAGTATTCTACCCTAACGAGCGCGTCTCTTACGATATACCTGCATTCCGATCGCAGAACATAATACACGAAATCGTTGTGAAACCCGAGAGTGTTCTGGTAAAGCTACGCGGGTTAAATACAAAAAGTCCCCGGGTGCTGATGAAATAACACCATTCATCGTAAAACAATGCGCCCATGCTCTATTCTCACCACTCTCTGGCGACGTACAGATGCTGTCGCAATTAAATCCACATACCTCAGTGAAAAGAAACGTTTCATGTATTTTTATTATTATAACTTTACTTGAACTCATTATCTGAATTTTATAGTCAATGAAGTACATTGGCTCATTGGGGTGTGTGGTGGAAATGTATGAAAATGAGCATTTGGTTCTTCATTATGGGTTTCATTCCGTGAACGGTTATGGGCACATGACTTTGAAAAGGTTGGTCACATCAACCTTGCCCAACAGTGGCATACAAGCGCATTTTCTTTACCATTCTTCCACTGTTTAAAGCGCATGCGGATCCTGATCCTACTGTCCTTACCCCATGAGTGCAAGCATCACCAAACCGGTCGTGGTGTGTGCGTGTGATGGAGATGCATGCAAAAAAGCTTTTTTGTTCACGGTCTTGGTTTCGATCCCAGTCTACATGAGTGTGGGCTCATGTGATTGAACAGGTTGGTTGTACCAACCTTATTCAGCAGTGACATACATGCGCAACTTGTTTACCTTTCTTCCACTTTTTGTAGATTGGATGTCATTTTACGCTTTCGGTTTTCGCTGCCGTGTCTATCGCAAGTTTTCCATTCACCTTTCAAAAGACTACATGATAATAAGTCTATGCAACAACATCATTTCTCTTTAGCGACGTCTTTCTTCTATGTAATTTTCTTGGAAATTATAAACAAAACGTTTAATCACGTAATCGACTTGTTAATAACCGTATCACCGATATTATCCATTCACTCAAAAACGAACTGGCCAAATTTCAACATGTTCTATACTCGATCAACACATATCATAATGCCAACTCTAAAAGCACTACATCA
>JACCGJ010007357.1:0-19740 GCA_013407085.1 Atriophallophorus winterbourni
AGGGGTTGGACCGCAACTGGGGTAAGTTGTTTCCTGAATACTCGCCTTAATTGCTTTACAAGCTTAGGTTTTTCATCTTTTAGCGTTATCCCGTAAATATAGTGAGGGCTAGAGTTCTCTGTGCTTTTTAATTCTTATTATACACAATGCTACTTCAGCTAACCTCTCATCGTGCTGGTGAAGAGAAACTGCTTTTTCTTTTTCCAGCATCGGCTATAACGCGGTGCTTCCTAAGTTCAACCCGGATAATCTCTTGGCTTCGCGATGGGCGAAGATTTCAAACAGACAAAAAGAATATACGTTTTCGCAGTGGTGGGTGCTTCTCTGCAGCTTTCCACCGAAAGAAATTCTGGACGCTCGATTGGCTTGTTAGCCACATACTGTCTTGTGCAAACTGAACTGAACTGAACTGACTGCTTTGAGAAACGAATCCACCTCCCAGGATACCCGAGGCGTTGGTAGTTATGCCGGTTTAAAAAAGAGCTTAAATGGAACTTTTGTACTCCTTCTGCTCTAAATATAATTGTATTGTATTGTATTGTATTGTCGCCAAAACCATTTTTATTATTTCATATTTTCCGCATATTTTCGCCCTTTATTCTCATTGGTCCACCGAGTCCTTGACGCGGTTTTAATGTGCTATTTTCCAAGGTTATTTCTTTTTACATTTTATGCCTATATATATGGATGAGCAATCTATGTTTGTCATTATTGGAAGTGAGCTGCCATGCGAACTTCTCTAAAGCCTTGGTCTTCTCTCTCAATAGTCTTTTGGGCAATATCGTGGGAAGCATATCCAGGTGCAATATTAGCTCCATAACAAGAACGTAACAGTTAAGCCTAAAAACGAGATATTCTCAAGATATATCCTTGCCACTTGTAAACAAAATCGCAAGCAACTCTTGACCAGTTCATGCAGAAACTGCGTAATTTTTCCAAGGATTGTAAATTTAGTCGTTAGTGCTGAACATAACCAACAAGATGCCATTCTGGAGGCTTTCATAAGCGGGATTATGTCTAACGTCATTCGTCTGCAGCAACCTGTAATTTCACTTTCTTTCCAATTGTATTTTCGTTTCCCTAGATGCTTGCTTCAATCAACAATTAGTACATACTTATCTTTGTATCATTTTCACTCATTAACTTAGAAGTTATCGTTTTGTTCCGATAATCGATATTGCCATATCGATCTATCGATTTCTTCTTGTCCTATTCACTCATAGACTATTGATCTTCTGTTTCGTTAAATGAGTTGTCGTTACTCATCCTTTGTATCGCATTCTGTAAATAATCATCAATTAACAATATACTTTGGTCTGCGCGTCTCCTGGTTCTGCTATTGTTCGTGGTGCGGCACAGCTGGTTGTTCGTGAATCGAGACGGTTAACGGCAAGATTAACGTGTCACCGGATCTTCAAGCTTTACGAATTATTCGTCCCTGATTGACGTGACACAGGAGTTTTGAAGTCGAATCAATTTGTATGTGTGTGGATAATTGCACCGGACACTAAACCGTCACTTTCCGTGAGTTCGTCCATTCGTCCTGCATTCAATATAACATTTACTGTTATAACTTGCACATATCCACTACATAATTGGTGAGCCCGCTTTCCATTTCTCGCTCAGAACTCCCATATATTTTTTTCAATTTTACCATAATGTCTTTCGAACCTACTGACACGTCCGATTCTCAATTGAATGTTATTGGAAGCAACACTCCAGCTTTTGACCCAGCAAACCCACACATTTGGTTCATTCAGCTCGAAGGAATTTTTCGTTTTAGACGCATTACTAAACAAGAAACTGTGTTTTCCTTAGTGCAATCTCAGCTGCCGTCGTATATAGCGAAAGAAGTTTTAGACGTTCTTGATCCAATGCCAGTAAATTCGCTCTACGACACCCTCAAAGCCGCTGTTCTTAAACGCACTGTGGCTTCTGACGAGGCGAGGTTAAAACAATTGCTCGCCGGGGTAGAGCTCGGGGATAGAACTCCGTCACAACTTCTACGACACATGCGTTCTCTCGTGGGTAGCTCAAAGCTGGATGATTCCGTATTGCAACAACTCTGGTTGAATTGTTTACCAGCCAGTGCTAAAGCTATCCTTGCAGTATCTGTCGATAAAGTTGGTCTAGACACTCTTGCTGAACTCGCCGACAAAATCCACGAAAATTTAGGCGGAACCAACGTTAATCAGGCAGCCAAAGCGAGTTACATATCAGAGCTAGAAATCTCTTTAGCAACGTTGACCAGAGAGCTCTCGTCATTACAGCTCACAAACTCTAACACGGAACGTTCTAAACACTCCCGATCATTACTTCGCCATCGTGCCAAAAGTTGAAGCCGCTCTCGCCCTCGCGATACCAACTGGTTTTGCTATTACCATCGCCGTTTCGGAGACGCCGCGCGTAACTGCCGTCCAGGTTGTAAACACCCTAACGCACACACAGCCACCAAGTCGGGAAACCGGGTTGCCAGTCAGTAATGGCGACGGCTGCTCCTGGCAAACCCCACAGTCGCCTCCTGTATGTATATGATGCGTCGAATAAACTTAACTTTCTCGTGGACACTGGTGCCGAAGTTAGCGTTATACCGCGTAGCCGCGAAAAACGTGACTTACGTCCATCAGGCATCACACTGCAGGCGGCTAACGAATCGAAAATTTTGACTTACGGTGAGAAACTTTTGAAACTCGACCTCGGACTTATACGTGAATTCCATTTCGTCTTCTTGATAGCCGATGTTCAGAAACCTATCATCGGTATCGATTTTTTGACGAAATACGGTCTCGTAGTCGATCTCCGACACCGACGGCTGCATGACAATACTACGTCATTGAACGTGTCCGGTAAACTGTTTCATCATCTTACCCAGTCCTCGCATATTCGTGCCAAACAGTGCCACATACAGTGACATCCTGCGTGAATTCCCGAAGATGACACGCGTATCGCCATACTTGGAGACTCCCACCCACGATGTTCAACATCACATCGTTACTAAAGGGCCTCCGGTTTTTGCCAAAGCTCGAAGGCTGCCACCAGAGAAACTTAAAGCAGCAAAATGCGAGTTCGAACATATGGCTGCATTGGGCATAATTAGACCGTCAACCAGTCCGTGGGCATCGCCGTTACATATGGTCGCCAAGAAAAACGGCGATTGGAGACCTTGCGGAGATTATCGTGCGTTGAATAGCAACACCCAACCTGACCGCTACCTTATTCCGCACATACATGATTTCTCAATTAGCCTTCACGGAAAATCAGTTTTCTCTAAACTGGATCTCGTACGTGCATACCATCAGATCCCCATGGCCCCCGACGATATTGCTAAGACTGCTGTAATTACGCCATTTGGTCTTTTCGAATTCCTTCGCATGCCCTTCGGTTTGCGCAACGCAGCACAGTCTTTTCAACGGTTCATGGATCAGATTCTTCGTGGTGTTGATTTCGTCTTCGTGTATATCGACGACGTATTTGTAGCTAGTTCATCACAAGAGGAGCATGTACGACACCTCCGTGAAGTCTTCCAACGCTTCGCCCAATACGGCGTTACTATCAATCCCGACAAATGCGTTTTTGGCCAGTCGACCATTGATTTTCTGGGCCATAGGATTGACAGTAATGGAATAAGCCCACTGCCCGAAAAGACACGGTCCATACTCAAATACCCAATGCCACAATCATTCAAAAGCTTACGCCGTTTCCTAAGCGTCATTAACTACTATGGACGATTTATCCCCAATGCCTCTAAAATACTTCAACCGCTAACTGACATGCTTAAAGGAATTCCCAAAAAGTTGACGATTACAACCGCTGCAGAATCCACATTCGTCGAGGTTAAAGAACTTTTGTGCAACGCTTCCGCTCTGAGTCACTTAAAAACCGACGATAACGCACATTTGGTCCTGGAAACCGACGCATCACAAGTCGCAGTCGGAGCCGTACTGCAGCAAGAAGTAAGCGGAGAGATACAACCACTGTCCTTTTTCTCACGGAAGTTACACCCAGCCCAGACTAGGTATATCACTTCTAGACGCGAACTTCTTGCCATTTACCTAGCTATTAAACACTTCCGTCACCTACTCGAGGGACGCACTTCCACTGTGTTCACTGATCACAAGCCAATTGTTTATGCGAAACTCTCCAAGAGAAATTCGTCAACTTGACTTAATCGCGCAGTTCACTACAGATATTAGACATATCGATGGTGACCGCAACATAGTCGCTGATGCCTTATCGCGTTGCACTATCCAACAGATAATCAACTCAGTACTCGATCTTAGAGAACTGACCAGTCATCAGGAAAACGACTCTGAATTTTCAGAAATTGTCGCAAATAAGTCACTCAAATTTGCCCTTTTGCCGCTGCTTGATTGTGACGCCAAGATCCACTGTGACATATCGACCGGCAAGCCGAGACCTTTCGTCCCGCAAACATATAGCCGGAAGATCTTCGATCACTTTCACGGATTGTCACATCCGAGTATTCGTTCAACTGTGAAAATCATAACGAAGCGATTCATTTGGCGAAATATGCAACGTGAAATCCGTCATTGGGCCAAATACTGTGTAGCTTGCGAACGCAGCAAAATTCATCGACATATCCGTGCCTCTTTCAGCACATTCCCTGTACCCGACGGTCGATTCAAGCATATCCACCTGGATATTGTTTTCCTTGAACCGTTTCCCGAACTTATTGTAAATGACAAAAATTTGTGTAAAATTCCTTCTTATTTTTCTATTTAAACAAATTGATTTTTTCTTAATTCTTCACGGTTTTACTTATTTGTGTATACATTTTTGATACTGTTCGATCCACTTGTACACATTTTTTGTTTTGTTGAACTAATTGATTTTGCTTGGCTGCCATCAAATTCCACATATTTTGCACGTGGTATTTGGGCTCATTTTATTGTTTCAATTTGGACACCAATTTGTGTCATTTGTTGTTTGATACAGAAATTTGGACGACAACATTGGTAAATTAACTATTTCTAGTTTTTATGCGTCAGGTCGTCATTTTCATTGAATCTATTATTGCTGGAGTTTTGACTCCATTGTACCGGTGCGTTCCGATATAATTGAGGTTTGTATACCATTATTATTGTAACTGTCATTAATTACAGTACCGTAGTAAACCCAAATCGTGGTTCTGAATTTGTCGAACTAGGGACGGGGATCTACGCGTTAACTAACGACATTGGTCGTTACAGTACTCAATTTGGAACTGGATTTTGATTCTTCTCCAACTGGACGAGAAGTATTCGTTTTCTTCCCGAACTTGACGGGAAGCACTCAAATCGAATTGCACAATTGGATACGGTCAATTGGATCGCCAATCCAGCGGAACGAGGATCAACTTGGACCCTCGTACATCTACTCATTTCTGTTCAAACATTGGTGACGTTCTTGCCTTTTTTATTTTGTGTTTCGCCATTTTTGATAATGCCACGTAAATCGAAACGTCTGAACATTACTGATAAGCTTGCCTGTAATAATGATAGTGACACTGTTGGTTCCGCCTCGCGTAGCTCTTGTATATCATCTCGAGGTAGTCCTAATTTCGACTCTAAACATGGGCCGTCTGTGCGTGAGCTCGAATTAGAGAGAGATTTAGTGATTGCTAAGGAGACGATAGCTCGTTTGAGCGGATGCAGTGTCAACGACAACTATGTTGCTGAAGTTCCGGTTAATCGACATATTGAGTCGGAAGCGGTGAAGATGTCACAAAGGGTCGTCAACGATGTTGCTTCATTGCCTAGGGTAGAGTTATCTACATTTGATGGCAATTCGGTGGATTACTGGAAATTTATTCGGCAATTTGAGTGTTATATAGAATCGAAAACTTGCGATTCCGGACAGCGTTTGCTATATCTTATGTATTATTGCCGAGGCAATGCTCGAAAAGCGATTGATGCTTGTGTGATGCTGTCGCCTGAAGACGGGTATAAAAGAGCACGCAGCATCCTACAGGAAATGTTTGGCCTGCCTCATGTCGTTGCACGCTCGTTATTGACCGAGGTGTTGAGTGAAGCAGCCAAAGTAAGAAGCGATTCGGATAGTCTGTCAAACCTTGCTTTGAAGATGGAAAGTTGTCAGATTGCTTTAAAGCAAATGCGCTGTGAAGCAGACTTGAATTCTGTCACCACCTTGGAAGGATTGGTCAAATGTTTGCCGGCTGGACTACAACAGCAATGGGCTGAACTGGCAGATGCGATTG
This sequence comes from Atriophallophorus winterbourni, assembly GCA_013407085.1. NCBI lineage: Eukaryota > Metazoa > Platyhelminthes > Trematoda > Plagiorchiida > Microphallidae > Atriophallophorus > Atriophallophorus winterbourni. The sequence goes on from JACCGJ010007357.1 coordinate 6,218, forward strand.
CCGCTGATGGGTCAGAAGTTGACTTTGCACGTTTATCCGAGTTTGTCTCCCGCAAAGCGAGAATCGCCAGGAGCAGGTTTGGCATGCTCATTAATGAGACTAAGCCATCAGAGAAATTGAAATTGTCCGAAGGACGGAGAGTGTACATGACCACAAGTTACTCCCCATCAATGCGAATAGAATGCTACCAGTGTAAAGGACCTCATCGAATAGAAAACTGCCCTACATATCTGAAGGCTGATGTGAAAGACAGATGGGCTATTGCTAAGCAACACGGTATGTGCTACGTTTGCTTGAACCGGTCTCATAAAGCATGCGACTGCAAGGTGCCGACTGTTTGCTCCGTCGAAGGGTGTGGTAGACGTCACCATTCATCTCTACATTATAATCGTATAAATGAGCAACAAAAAACTATTAATTACAGTGCTACCGCTCTCAGTCCAGCAGTAAGCCTGGGTTACCTGACGGTGAAAATTGACACGCCTGTGGGGCTTGTTCCAGTCGTAGCGTTACTCGATAATGGCTCGGATACCACTCTGATCTCACAAAGATTTGTTGAGAAATTCGGTATGCCTAGTGTCGCAGTTGATGTGTCGATAACCTCGCTCGGTTTGCATCGAAAATTGAAAAGTTCAGTATTGAGTTTCAATGTACATTCCGTTGACGGGGATGAAGTAATTCATGTTGCCGAAGCGTACACGGTTTCCAAGTTACCTGAAGTAACAATGAATTCCCCGAATAGTATCATCGCAAGATATGATCATTTGAAGGATCTAACATTCTCAGAGAATGTTGGACAAGAAATAACCTTGCTGATTGGATGTAACGTTCCGGAAGCGCATTGGGCGTTGGAACAGCGATTAGGAGGTAGGCGCCGTCCATTTGCAACGAAAACATTGTTGGGTTGGATTTTGCAAGGACCGGCATGCCAAGACTCGAAAAATGTCTTCAGTTTAAATTCTTCTACGGATGAGGGGTCCATCGATGAATGTATCAGGAGGCCATACAATACTGAATTTGCGGATATTGCCACAGAAAGCAAGGAACGATCGCGTGAAGATGAAGAAGCATTTTCTCTAGTAAAACGATCAAAATTTATTGACGGTCACTTCCAGGTGCCGCTACCATGGAGAGGTGATAGACGTAAACTTACCGCAAATTATTGGATAGCGGAAAAGCGCTTGGGCTACTTGAGGCTTCGATTCGAACGTGACAGTGCGTTATTCGAACGCTACAACAGGATAATGGCACATCATTTGACTACTGGTTATATCGAAACCGTTCCGAGTAATGCAGATGAGAATCATGCTTGGTATTTGCCTCACCATCCTGTTTTCAATCCTAAGAAACCAGAGAAGCTTAGAATTGTGTTCGATTGTGCTGCTAAACACAACGCTGTATCGTTGAATGATGCCCTACTTCAAGGACCAAATCTAACAACGAATTTGATCGACGTGTTGATACGCTTCCGCTTACACGCCTATGCCGTCGCCGCTGATATCGAAGAAATGTTCTTACAGGTAAAGGTGCCAGAGAATGATAGAGATGCTCTTCGATTTCTCCGTTGGGACAAAAATGACATTTCGGGTCCCATTAAAAGGATTCGGATGGACGTCATTCTTCGTCGATTCTCTAGTTGGAAACGGCTTGTACGCTCGATTGCATGGCTGATCTGTTTCAAGCGTTATGTTATTATCATGTTTGGTCCTGGCTCCAATGGATCTTTATCGGTAGGCAAGATCGGATTAGACGAATTCCGAAATGCCGAAGCAGAAATTATTCGATTGACGCAGCGAAATGTATTTGGTGATAAGGCGCTAAGTGAGCCATGCGAGTTCAATGTGTCATCATTGAAGAAGTTACGCCAATTTATTGATCAAGGTATTAGGAAAGTTGGTGGTCGATTGAGGCATTCTGATCTTGAAGATGAAAGCATTCATCCCATTATAATTCCTAAAAGGCATAATGTTACTGACCTATTGATTTTTGATGTTCATCTGCTCGAAGGACATTCTGGGCCAGCGCATACCCTCAGCGTCCTGCGCAGGAAATTTTGGCCGATCAGTGGGCTATCATGCGTGAAGCGAGCAATCGCGAAATGCTTAACCTGTAAACGGTTAGATGCCAGACCGGCAACTCAAGATGATCTGGTCAAGACTGTTGTTTTTCGCTCAAAAAATGGTTTGGTAACACGTGACATACGGAAAATTTGTCTGCTGGAAGGAGCACAAGAAGAGGAATGCTCGGAGTCTGGCGTGGCGGCGCAGATAGGGCTAGCTCAAACTTCTTAAAGGGAGAACGGCAGAACCTGAGGACGTGGTGGGTCTTAGTCCGGCAAACTATTTCCCTATAAAAAGCCACATGTGTCCAATGATGGCGATGCGACGTGGCGTGTGTGACTCGCCACTAAATAGAGTCATTGCCATTCTGCTTTATTCAGGGTCGGGTAGTTAGGAAGGTGGAACCAATCAGTTTGTTCATTCAAAGTTAGCTCTAGAAGGAATTTGGCGGGCGGTGTAAATGACAAAAATTTGTGTAAAATTCCTTCTTATTTTTCTATTTAAACAAATTGATTTTTTCTTAATTCTTCACGGTTTTACTTATTTGTGTATACATTTTTGATACTGTTCGATCCACTTGTACACATTTTTTGTTTTGTTGAACTAATTGATTTTGCTTGGCTGCCATCAAATTCCACATATTTTTGCACGTGGTATTTGGGCTCATTTTATTGTTTCAATTTGGACACCAATTTGTGTGTCATTTGTTGTTTGATACAGAAATTTGGACGACAACATTGGTAAATTAACTATTTCTAGTTTTTATGCGTCAGGTCGTCATTTTCATTGAATCTATTATTGCTGGAGTTTTGACTCCATTGTACCGGTGCGTTCCGATATAATTGAGGTTTGTATACCATTATTATTGTAACTGTCATTAATTACAGTACCGTAGTAAACCCAAATCGTGGTTCTGAATTTGTCGAACTAGTGACGGGAGATCTACGCGTTAACTATCGACATTGGTCGTTACACTTATAGCTATATCTTGACAGGCGTTGATAGATACACTCGCTGGCCTATAGCTGTCCCATTTCGTGACAACTCCACAGATACCATCGCACGAACATTCGTCGATTCATGGATATCTATTTTTTGGTGTACCCGCTACTATTACCACAGACAGAGGATCGCAATTCAGAAGCGCTTTGTTCCGTGAACTAAACCGTTTACTAGGATGTGATCATGTGCGTACTACTGCTTATCATCCTAGAGCCAACGGTCTAGTCGAACGTTTTCATCGTCAATTGAAAGCTGCTATTACCACTTCTTCTGGAACAGAGTGGTCTGAATGTCTTCCTGTCATCCTTCTCAGTATTAGAAACACCGTTAAAGAAGACATCGGTTGTTGCTCCTCAGAATTGGTATTTGGTACAGCACTGAGACTGCCTGGCGAGATGATACTGGATACCCGCACTACTGGTGAAATCGACCCAGGTTCTTACTGCTCGAAACTCAGGAAACACTTCCAGGCCATCGAACCAGTACCGACCCGCGTCGCTGACCGCCCTTCATTCATCCACAGCGACCTCAAAAATTGCCCCTATGTCTTCGTTCGGGTTGATGCTGTCAGAAAGCCATTACAAACCCCGTACGAAGGACCATTTGAAGTAATCGACCGCAAACCCAAATATTTCGTTTTGTTACGCAACGGCGTTGAAGACACAGTCAGCATAGATCGCTTAAAACCTGCATACATAGAGGAAAAACCGTCACAAGAAGCTATTCCTGCGACCCCACCTACACAACCTATGAATAACAATGACGTTACATCCAAGCGACCCTCACCTATACTGTCTACCCCTTCAACTCTTCAAACAAGTGACGGCCGTAGAGTGAGGTTCCCCGCAAGACTGGTTGAATACATACCATAGACGGCGTATCTAGCGTTCATCCGTAGACTCACGCTTTAGGGGGAAGTTCTGTAGCAACCTGTAATTTCACTTTCTTTCCAATTGTATTTTCGTTTTCCTAGATGCTTGCTTCAATCAACAATTTGTACATACTTATCTTTGTATCATTTTCACTCATTAACTTAGAAGTTATCGTTTTGTTCCGATAATCGATATTGCCATATCGATCTATCGATTTCTTCTTGTCTCATTCACTCATAGACTATTGATCTTCTGTTTCGTTAAATGAGTTTTCGTTACTCATCCTTTGTATCGCATTCTGTAAATAATCATTAATTAACAATATACTTTGGTCTGCGCGTCTCCTGGTTCTGCTATTGTTCGTGGGGCTGCACAGCTGGTTGTTCGTGAATCGAGACGGTTAACGGCAAGATTAACGTGTCACCGGATCTTCAAGCTTTACGAATTATTCGTCCCTGATTGACGTGACACAGGAGTTTTGAAGTCGAATCAATTTGTATGTGTGTGGATAATTGCACCGGACAATGAACCGTCACTTTTCGTCAGTTCCTCCATTCGTCCTGCATTCAATATAACATTCACTGTTATACCTTGCACATATCCACAACACGTCAGAGGTTGTTGGAAAACAAGACACTGGATGTACAGATTGCTTTTGACAAGGCAAAGTCCCTCGATTTGGCCGAAAGACAATCCCTTTCGTTAATCCAGCCTGCAGCTAGTAATTACGATGCTGCTGCAATCGATGCGTCTCATGCCACTACAATTTAACTCCGTTCAATTCTTAGACAACTCTGGTTACCACACGTTTTAGTTGTTTCTTTTGCGGTTACGATCGACATCCACGCTCGAAATGCCAGCTAGGGATGCATAGTGCAAATCATGTGACAAGAAAGGTCATTTCCAAAAAGTATGTCGTTCAACAAACAAGACCAAACACACTGTCCCGGTAATTCTTATTCTCACCTATACGATTAGCAACGCTTCTGCGCCGGCCAGTCTTAATAAAGCAATTACCGGAGTTGTCGTCAGCGGTATAGCTTTACAGGCACTGGTTAACACGGGTAGCTCTGAAAGTTACATCTCCGAAAGTATCGTCTGTCGAAACGGTTGTCCTATCCTGGAATCGAAAAACCAAATTGTGTTGGCTTCTATGTCGATGATAAGCAATACGAAAGGTCATTGTTTCGTATCCCTCGTCCACAAAAGTACTCGTTACAGCAATGTACAACTCTCTATAATTCCTGATCTATGTACCGATGTGTTGCTGGGACATGATTTTCTTCAGCGCCATCGAGCAGTTGAAATACCATTCGAAGGAATCCAAGCGCCGTTTTTTATGTTGTTTATCCGTTACTACATTAACTACTGTCCCACTTTTCCCTCATCTGGACCCTCATCGTCCGATATGCACCAAGTCCAGAAGATACAATGATAACGACGAGATTTTCATTCGAGCTGAAGTTGCCAAGCTATTAAATGAGGGAATAATGGAACCTTCCCAGTCGCCTTGGCGCGCCCAGGTGTTGATCGAGGGCTTCTTTACACTGTCGACTCTCACAAAAAGAAACTCACATGATTAGAGGTCTTCATGCACTTCGTTATCGCGATGCGATTTTCTTGGCTATTAATAACGCAATTTCCGCATATGGCGCTTAAGATCTTCGATGTACTGACTAGTTCGTGTGAAGTCGTGTTCACGAGAACCCCTGACCATTTCACCCGGTAAACGCGGTGTTGTGCCATAAACTAGTTCTGCTGTTGAACACCGAGATCTTCTTTCACTGCCGATCGTAATCCTATCATTACAAGTGGTAAGGAGACTGATCAATGTCTTTCAAGGCCCTTGCAACAGGTCATCGCGTAAATCTGTCAACACATGTTAAGATGTAAGAATGATTACGTGAGGATGGCGGTGGTCCGACTATATCAAGATGAATATGGCTGAATCTTCCTTCTGGTGCTGCAAAAGTACCTTAGGGTGAGATAGTATGACGGTGAACTTTCGCATGTTGACAATGAATGCATGCATGCGACAAGATTGAACTGTCGTGATTCATTTTTGGGTACACGGAACGGTCGGAGATTAACTTTCTTGAAGCGCGAATACTAGAATGTGAGAGGTCGTGCAGCTGGTGGAATATTTCTCGACGTAATGTTGCTGGTACAAAAGGTCTAGAGGTGACTGTGGATAGATCGCGTGTAAGAGACATGGAGGAGTCAGGAATTGGGATCTCAGTTAACATCAACGATGAAGATTCCAGCATTTGTGTTAGCTTTTCGTTGGTAAGCTGAGCTTCTGCGATTTTTAGTGATTAGACGTCGCTGTTAATAGAATTAGGGTGACCACTGGATTGAGCGTCGGCGAAAACGTTATTTCGGCCAGGGACGTGTCGGATGTCGGTGGTAAACTGTGCAATGAAGTCCAGTTATCTAATTTCTCGAGCTAAATAGCGGTCGGTGTTTGAAAACAGGGCGTAACAGAGCGGTTTATGATCAGTTAATACCGTGAATTCTCGCCCATCGAGTAAACGGCGGAAATGACGGATGGCATAATAGATTGCAAGCAATTCTCTGCCAAACGTACTGTAGCGAACCTGAGCTGGTTGTAGTCTCTTTGACAAAAACGATTATGGGTAAAGTTCTCCACTGCGACTATATTGCGAGGTTGCACCAATCGCTTCGTTGGACACATCCGCGTATAAAATAGTTTGATATTAGGATCGGACGGTAAGTGGTTCAGCAACGTTGCGACGCTAAGTGCATTTTTTATGCGTTCTGAAATTGTCGCAAATAAGTCACTCAAATTTGCCCTTTTGCCGCTGCTCGATTACGATGCTAAGATCCACTGTGATATATCAACCGGTAAACTGAGACCTTTCGTCCCGCAAATATATCGCCGGAAGATTTTCGAAAACTTTCACGGACTGTCGCATCCCAGCATTCGCTCTACCTCAAAACTCATAACATATCGCTTCATCTGGGACAATATGCAACGCGAAATTCGTCAATGGGCAAAACACTGTGTGACTTGCCAAATCCGCAGAGTCCACTGGCACACTCGTGCCCTCTTGAGTACATTTCCTTTACCTGACGGTCGATTCAAACATGTCCACCTAGACATCGTTGGTCATTTACTGGTATCCCGAACGTATAGTTCTATCCTGACATGTGTCGACAGATATACACACTGTCCCAAGGAAGTTCCTTTGCTAAATATTTCTACTGAAACCATCGCACGATTATTCGTTAATTCATGGATATCCATTTTTGGTGTACCCGCTACCATTACCACCGACAGAGGATTGCAAATCACAGGCGCTTTGTTCCGTGATCTAAGCCGTTTACTGGGATGTGATCACTTGCGTACTACTGCATATCATCCTGCAGCCAATGATTTAGTCAAACGTTTTCCTCGTCAATTGAAAGCTGCCATTACCGCTTGTTCTGGAACAGAGTGGTCTGAACGTCTTCCTATCATAATTCTCGGTATCATAAACACCGTTAAAGAATACATCAGTTGTTGCCCCTCAGAATTGGTATTTGGTGCAACACTGAGACTGCCTGGAAGATGACACTGGATACCCGCACTACTGGTGAAGTCAACCCAGGATCTTACTGCTCGAGACTAAAGCAACACTTCCAGTCTATCACATCCGTACCCACACGCGTTGCTGACCGCCCATCATTCATCCGCAAAAACCTCGAAACTTGCCCCGATGTCTTCGTTCGAGTTGATGCTGTCAGAAAGCGATTAAAATCTCCGTAAGGAGGACCATTTAGAGTAATCGACCGCAAACCCAAATATTTTGTTCTGTTACGCAACAGCGTTGAGGACACAGTAAGCATAGATCGCTTAAAACCTGCATATGTAACGAAGCGTCATTTCTTACGTATCTTTTGTATTTTGCGCCAACATTATCGTTTGCTTTCATATCGCACAACACGTAGAAAAGGATGTCAAACTCTTTCTAAGTTTCTATTATGAATAAGAATGATAATGTTGGTTATTCTATTTTATATTATATTATTCCTCAATCCCTTTGTTTTTTCGGACTCTAACACGCGCTCGTCGGAGTTCGTTTCCCCTTTGGCCGCCGCTAGCTGCTGCTACGCAGACATCGCCTTCCAGCCATCCAGCTGCGCATACAGACAAGGACCTGTGAACAATAATCCAGCGACCCAGCTGCGCATCAACCACAGGACTTGTCTACGACATTCTATTGTACCGCGTGCCTCATCCCATACACCTTTTCATTCCACCTTTCGGAGTTCTCGCTTGGCGTGTGCTATCATTGTGCTTGGGGTAAACTGCAACGTTACCTCAATCGCTACATTTGGTGACGAGGGTGGTCGTTCCTCTACGTGCCGTCAGAAGATTTTTCTTTATCAAGATATGGCGCTGGATTCAAAATTCCCACCTCTCAATTTTTTATTTTGTTTTTTCTCCGACGTTTTCTGCACATTTTCCAATCCCCACATCTCTTGCACTGAGGACAGTGCAAAAACTGAAGGGGGGGGTGTAACGAAGCGTCATTTCTTACGTATCTTTTGTATTTTGCGCCAACATTATCGTTTGCTTTCATATCGCACAACACGTAGAAAAGGATGTCAAACTCTTTCTACGTTCCTATTATGAATAAGAATGATAGTTTTGGTTATTCTATTTTATATTATATTAATCATCAATCCCTTTGTTTTGTCGGACTATAACCCGCGCTCGTCGGAGTTCGTTTCCCCTTTGGCCGCCGCTAGCTGCTGCTACGCAGCCATCGCCTTCCAGCCATCCGGCTGCGCATACAGACAAGGACCTGTGAACAATCATCCAGCGACCCAGCTGCGCATCACACACAGGACTTGTCTACGACATTCTATTGTACCGCGTGCCTCATCCCATACACCTTTTTATTCCACCTTTCGGAGTTCTCGCTTGGTATGTGCTATCACTGCTTGGGGTAAACTGCAACGTTACCTCAATCGCTACACATACATCGAAAAAAACCATCACAAGAAGCTACCCCTTCGAACCCACCAGCAAAAATTATGAAGACCAGTGACGTTACATTCAGTCGACCCTCACCCATCCTGTCTACCCCTTCATATCGTAAATCACGTACCGGCTGTAGAGTGAGATTCCCCGCAAAACTGGTTTATTACATGACATAAACGGTGTATGGAGCGTTCATCCGTCGACTCACGCTCTAGGGGGGAGTTCTGTAGCAACTTGTTATTTCACTCTCTTTTCAATTGTATTTCAATTTCTATCTATGCTTGTTTTAAACAACGATTATTCCATAATATACTTTCTCCGCGCGCGTTCCTCTTCTGCATGGTTTCCGTGGTGCTGTATTATTGCGTGTTTGCGAATCACGACGGTTAACAGCAAATTGACTTGTCGCCACATTTTTCAGCTTCGTCAATTATAATTGCCGATCAACGCGACGCACCGGAGTTTGAAGCTGGAATATTTTTGTGTGTAGATATTTGCATTGGACATTGAATTTTCACTAAACGTGAGTTCGTTCCTTTGTCTGTTCATACTATAAAAATTCCTGTTATACTTTTGCATTTATTCATTACAAGTACAGTTGATTTTTCAAAATAATTCAATAGTTCAATATTTCATTACGGTATAAATATCTAAGAGCTTGTACAAACAGCAGGATAGATTAAGCGATGGGTCGAAAAAACAAAGAGAGAAATGTTTGAGTTTCTAAGGCCATATAGCGGGCCTCATTGGTGTTTAGCCTGCACCATCAATGGATTTTAGTGGCATTTGGACAGGTATGGCGTTAACCTGGGACACAGCTACCCACCACTTCCTCCGGAACAGGGTCAGTTGAAAATGCGTGTATACGGACTTTCGATACTGTGATATAGAAGAGCAATAAAACTGGCAAAGTGTTGGTGGGGTTGTGACGAAAATGCAAAGAGCACCGAAAGAAAACTTACCGTTGCCACGAGTTAGTGAGTTTAGGAAAAAATGCGGTAGGGTTTGTATAAAAATGAAAATAGTATTCACGGAATACTTGTTTCTTGTGTGTGGGAGATTTCATGGAGGTGAGAATCGAGGAGACCTTTGAATGAACTGAGAGAAGCAGTCTCAAAAAGCTTGCCTGGAAGAGTGTTCCACTGACTGCAAACTCTAAGAGAAAAATCTGTGTCGACATTCACGCCCGCTCTGATGATGTAACAGTTTGAGCTCATGTCCTCTGAGGTTAGTGCTTGGAGAGGGAACGAATCGGGAGTTGCATGGATGGGAGAGTCAGTCAAGATCCGGTGGGTAAGTAACATGTCACCGTGATTAAGACGGAAGGTAACACAGAATATATCTAAGCTGCGTAACCTTTCCTCGTGAGACATGTTGTGCATACCATGGACAAGCTTTGTCGCACGTCGCTGGGCTTTTTCGAGAAGGGACACGTCTTTGCATAGCCAAGGCTGCCAAGCCTGTACTGCGTACTGCAAGTGTGGACGGTTGTATACATTCAGCAGTGTCGGGAAGAGAAACCGGTCAAACCTGCTGAAAGCGAGTCCAAGTAAGCCAATGTTGCGACTGGCTACTGCTGCGGCTCGTTCGCTTTGCGTTGTGCAGCCAAGATCGTGCTGGATGATGATACCGTGATCCTTTTCTTGTCGGACACTCTGAAGTACTTTTTAGCCTAAACTGTATGCGACCGGATCTGAGTGTCGGATGGGGAGAACGCTACACTTGAAGATGTTAAATGGAGATGATTCCTTAAAGATCAGCTGTGTAAACAATCTAAGTCATCTTGTAGGGCGTGTGAATCCCTTGGCGATTTGAGTGAGCGCCAGATTTTGACATCGTCCGCAAATAGGAGGAACGGTGATTCAATGTTTTGGCCAATATCATTGATGAAAATGATGAAGAGTTGGGGACCAAAAACGGAGCCTTCTTGGCAGACCACACTTGATTGGGAAGCGGGCAGAATAGCAGATACGCACACGAAAACACAGAGGGAGCGGTCGCGAAGAAAGTACATCATCCAGGACAATAAGGATGACCCAACGCCGCAGTCAGCGTGTTCGAGTAAAAGAATGCCGTGGTGGACACGGTCGAATGCCTTGGAGAAATCCAGAAATACTGCATTGACAGCAATACCTTCGTCCGCAGATTTCGTCCAGGCATCCCGTGCAACAAGCAAGTTGGAAGTGCATGATCGGTTGGCGTGAAAGCCGTGGTGTTGTGTGATTAAAAGTCGATTTGTTTTAAGATGTGAAACAAGGTAGTCAGAGATTATGCTCTCCATGACTTCAGAAATGACTGACAACAGCACAATGGGGTGATAATTTGCGGATTCGACCGGATACCGTCTTCAAAGATAGGCGTGATAACACATTCTTTCCAAGTTTGGGGAACGGTGGCGGAGTCCATACGACGTTGGAAATATGTGGCAACTAGATGAGATATGTGCAATGCGGCAACTTTCGGGATCTTAGGGTGGATGCCGTCGAGTTCAAGTGAAGAGTTTTGCCGTAGACATAAAATCTTCTTGTGGACCGCATAATGGGTGAACATTATTTCCCTCACATGACGTAAGGTCATGTGAGGGAGAAGGAAAATAGGTGGAGTTTGTAGGAACTTTGAACCAATACGCCGAGGTCCTTTTCTAGCATAGTCACCGAAAGTTTGGTGTCCCCTAGTTTGTACGTAGGTTTGTCAGAGTGACGAATGCAGAGAGATCGGCATTTTTTGGTTGAAAGGGAGCTATTTCGACATTGCCCAGGTATTGAGTGAGGTAATATCCGCCTGCATGTCATCACAATCATTCGAGAAAGAGAGGATGCGCTATAGTTTGATAACATTCGCGACCATCAGAAACGATAAGTTCACACATTCTCCAATGTCGTTGATGAACATCAAGAACAGACGCGGACGGAGTACAGAGACCTAGGGTAATCTGCATTGTATTGAAAAACAATCGGAAAGCGATTGTCTGACGCGAAAGCTAAGTGTCCTGGAGCGGAGGAATTCGGCTAATCAAGACAAGAGTGGGTTACCAATTCCAAGTAAGCCAAGCTTTCGAAATAAAATAGCGTGGTTAACACGGTCAAAAGCTTTGGAGAAATCCACGTATATAACATCGAAACCATAGCCTGAATCGACAGCTTTGGTCAGGCTATCCCCAGCCAAAAACAAGTTTGTTGTACATGAGTGTCCGCGGCGAAACTCATTTTGTTCGACAGCGACAGCAATCGTGTTCTCAATAAAAGGCATTCAAATCGTCGGATACAATAGATTCCATCACTTTGGAAAGCACAGGAAGAAGTGGACTGGTCGGTAATTCGCAGGACCACTGCGGTTTCCGCATTTATAGATCGCGGTAATGATTCCTTGTTTTCAATCTACAGGATTCAAAGATTCAAGGATTCAAAGATTCAAGGATTTATGGTTAAAAAATTAATATTTTAAAACACCACAGGATAACCCTATGAATAGAAACATGAAAATTACAATAGGATAAAAGCAATAGAGAATATTAAATGTAAGACACATGAATGACGTTCGTTTGCAAGTGCAAGTTTAATTTCGCTTCAAATATTGCCAGGCAAATATATTCCACCACAAGTTGTTGTAGGTAATTCCAAAGAAATATAACACGTACGGCGAAAAAATGGCGCCGAAAATCAATTCCGGATTTCGGAACGTAAATGCATAAGGTTTGCTCGTGCGTTGCACTTTCCCGTCACACAAATCAAGTAAATGTTTTAGTGGATGTCCTTTAGTAGCCACAATTCTATAGGTCAAAATAATGTCGCGTCGTATCCTCCTTTAGATAAAGTCGCATAGACCCAGACGTCACAATCTTTAGGTGTACGGAACATTGCGAAGTCTCATCACTAACTTGGTTGCTCAATGATAGATTTTATAGAAGAGAGTAATATCTATTCGCAGCCAAGTGGCCCAATCTTCGACCGCATAATCCATCGTAGAGCGAAGGCAGATATTCATTATCCTTGGTAACGTTACCAGAGAGAATCTTCTTAGAAAGATACCCAACAATCTCTTGGCACGTCGATATATATTCTGGCATTGCACTGTGCTCTTCAGGTTTCCGCTAATCCACACTCCAAGATTTTTTTCTAGCGATCTCCATGCTAGGTTTTCAGTTGCTAATCGATATGTCCAAGGAAATTTCTTGCCACGATGGAGCATCTTACATTTCTGTATGTTGAATGATATGTCATTCATGGCCGCCAAATTCGACACGCTGTCCAAATCCATTTGTAGTTTCTCACAATCTTCTGCAGAAGTAATTGGCGTCCAGAAGTTTCATATCATCCGTGAACAGGACCATTTTGCACGATATGTGGGGGGCAAATCGTTTATGTACAACAGAAAGAGGAGCGGGGCTAGCAAAGATCCTGTGGGACTCAATTGGTGGTTGGATGGAAACATGTGGACATGGGAGGTATCGAACAAAGTTGAAGTACATGGAAAGTGGTTCACGAAGTTGCGCAGCGACCGCACGCAATACTTTTGGTGTGATCCAGTCTTATCCAGGTGATGAATTTACACAGAGCTGCATGATCATTTTTATACACTTGTTCAGTGGTGAACAGAATA